>JANIJM010000019.1:0-221621 GCA_030557885.1 Lachancea quebecensis | reverse complement strand
CCCCCCCCCCCCCCCCCCCCCCCCCCCCCCCCCCCCCCCCCCCCCCCCCCCCCCCCCCCCCCCCCCCCCCCCCCCCCCCCCCCCCCCCCCCCCCCCCCCCCCCCCCCCCCCCCCACCACAAAGCAGGAGTGTTACGGAATCCAGTCACTTTTTACAATCGCGGACCCGCTTACTATTTTTTTATAATCTGAATTTCTCCCCATGCAATTCTCGATATCGTTGCTTGTCGTTGCCCAACTTCCCATATTTACCTAGGTTTGTCCAAGGCGCCCTGCAGTACAAGTGTATTCTGGTTTTCGGTGAATACTGAGTAGTGCTCCTTCTATAAAATCCCATGGTTTAGTAGCGAAATTATCGCCACACAGCTCTTCTTCTCCAGATGCTGCTTCCAGTTGTTAGCCTTCAAAAAGGTATTTAGATCAGGGAATCCTTTTCTTAATTGCAGTGCTTTCATTAATTTACAGGCGCGGCCATCTTGAAAGCCTTGTTAAATAGGAGGACACCTGGTAGCATTCATATCTATACATCTCGTTCTTTTAACTAATTACTCGACGAAGTCTACCTATGAGACCTAGTAGGATGTTAGAGCTAGAAAGTACTAAGGTATTTTATCATACTACGTCATTACTAATGACGGGTCATTTTCTGCTCTGGTTAGTGAAATTAATTGCATGTTCTTATACTTCATGTCATAAATTGAATAGAGTCTTCCGCGCTCGAAAGCCGTTTAGCGAAGGCATGATGCAGATAATGCTGCCAGTTTTGAAACTGGAGTGGCTTATTCTTTTAGACTGTCTTCAATCAACAAAAGGAACCGATTTTACTTTAAGCTCAAAAAATACATATTGATTATAGATTAATCGAAAACTCGAACAAGAAAATGTTATGGTCAAGACATTATTTGGAGTTGAGCTTTTTTACAAAAGACTCTTTTGCTAGCTGAATCAATACCTCGAGTTCGCCACTGTCTTCACACATACTGTAGAAGATGCTATTTTTGTTCAACAAAAGTGAGTACGGATGATCATATTCTTTGACTTCACCTGCATCCATTACCAGTATTTTGTCATAGTCAATGATAGATCTTAGTCTGTGAGCGATAGTCAAAATGGTACTATCTGAGAACTCGCTTCTTATTGTTTGCTGAATTCTAGCATCTGATTGATAATCTATAGATGCAGTAGCTTCGTCCAGTAGCATAACTTTTGGAGAACGCAGCAGAGAGCGTGCTAAGCAGACCAGTTGGCGTTGACCTTGAGAGAGGTTAGATCCTCCTTCTGAAATCTCATTCTCCAAGAACAAAAATTTGTTGACGTTCTCTGATACCGCTGATGCATTGTCAAGGTTTGGACTTGCTGCGTGATCTAACTCTTCTTGAGTAACCAAATTAACACGCTTCAAGGCTTCGAATATTTGTTTGTCAGAGTATTCGTCGTAGGGGTCAAGGTTGGACTTAACCGTACCCGTGAACAAGGTAGGATCCTGTGGGATAATGGTAATAGATTGGCGAAGCCTTTTCAACTCAACGGAAGTTATATCCACATTATCAATCTTAATATATCCACTTTCTGGATCCAAAAAGCGGAAAAGAGCTGTGATAATTGTTGACTTTCCGGCGCCTGTTCTTCCGACGATTCCGACCTTGCAGTTAGGATCGACTGTAAATGTGACGTTTTTGATGACTTTAGGTAAGCTAGGAGCGTAGCGTAGGGATAGATCGTTGACTTCAATTCTACCTTGGCTGGGCCATTCTGGAGGTGGATTGTGAGTACTTTGGTAATGAGGCTCTTGTTCAACTTCCATATACTCCTTGAGTCTCTCAACTGAGTTCATAGTCATTTCCACGTTGGAATAAAGCCTGACCAGCCACAAAGCTCCTTCAGTAAAGGAAATTGCATAAGTCAAAGAAATACCAGCCAAACCAGAATCCAGAGACTTGATATTTAACAGGACGAATATTCCGGCAGCGAAAATAACGCACGCTCCGATCATGTCAATTCTGAATGCTAACCACCGGTTCGCCACCCATAAGTAGAAAAATGGTTTATTGTTTTCATCAATTTTTGTCAAGTTTTCTTGCATAAAACGACGTTCGTCGCCAAATGCGCGTATGGTAGTGATACCAACAAGAGTTTCCGAGAAGTGCTGGTGTATAGGGGACCTGCTGATTGATTCGTATCTTTTGAGTTCCCTGGACCCCGCCATATAGAAGTATCCCACCAAATAATAAAAGATTCCGATGAAAATAGCAACAAAAAAGAAGCCAGGCGTAATATAAGCAATCAAGATCACAGTTGAAAGGCACTGCACCAACGAAACGAAAGCTCCTTCGACAAATGGTGTCAACTCTTGGTCAACAGCTTCAATATCTCTCGAAAATCTGTTCATGATCCTCCCAATTGGTGTAGAGTCAAAAAACCTCAACTTCGCATACAGCACCTTTTTCAAGATCAAGTTGAAAATCTTTCTGGAGGCATTTAACCCTGCCATAAAGTTAATTATAGTCTTTGAAGATGCTATGACAGCCTGAGCGACGCCGATAAAGAAGTAAAACAGCAGGTAATAAACCGTAGAGTGCGTTTTGGGCTCTTTTGTTGCTGGCTTAAATGACTCTTCAATCACTGGGGTGACTGAGAATTGATTTTCAAGACCAGCTAGGGGTAACAGGCCATTCACAGTATTCTCAGGAATTATTTTTGAAATGAATCTTCTAGCAGCATCATAAGTGTTCTGTGAAGCCCATGCACGAACCCACCAGGACTGAAAGATGTAAACGCATTGGGCGACAATGAATATAGATGCTAAGAAGATAACCATCTTCCACCCGCCAAAAAGCTTGGCAAACCATTTGTAAACCTCAATGCTAACCACACCCTCTGATTTTGTCTCTTCCTCAATAAGTTTGCCCATTTTGATTCTTTCTTCCTCGGTTTGAGGAGGGCTTTTGGAGGGAGTACTTGATTTTTCGATCTTAGCACCCAATTTGCTCAAGTTGATTCCGCTTTTGCTAGACTTTCCGATCAAGCTCGCTGACGAGTTTCCTCTAGATAACACGCTTGTTTTAACCAATTCATCTTCTCCAAGCAAGCCTTTGTTGTACAATTCAAGAGGCTCGCCTTGATCCTTGACCCTACCGTTCTCCATGAACACTACCCACTCCGCATTTTTTAGGGTCAATGCAACATTATGGGACACTAGAATACAAGTTCTGCCTTCCATCAATGGACCACTGATACAGTTCTCATAGATCCACAAAGCAGTGTGAGAATCAACAGCACTGAGGCAGTCATCAAGCAACAAATGCCTTGATGAAGAGTAGAGTGCCCTAGCCAGAGATACTCTCTGCTTTTGCCCACCAGACAAGGTGATGCCTTTTTCGCCGATCTCAGTTTGGTCTCCCGCACTTAAAATTTCAAAGTCTCGTTTCAAACCACAAGCCTCTATGACAGCATTGTATCGTCCCTCATTAAAAGGACTGCTAAACAGAATGTTGTTTTTAACGGTGTCATTAAGTAGCCATGCTGCTTGCGAGCAGTAAGCAATCGAATTAGTCATACCATCGTTTTCGATAACCATATCTTCCCTTGGATCCAGGCAAGGTGCATAAACCTGCCCCTCTAACAAATCCATTTCACCCAACAAGCCCATGAGCAAAGATGTTTTCCCGGAACCTGTTGAACCAATGACAACATTAAGCTTGCCAAGCTTGAAGTCAATGTTCAAATTCTTGAGTTTGAAGTCAGGGTTTTTTCTATCCCAAGAAAACGTGGCATTTTCGAATCCAATCTTATTCCGGTGAACTGTAATTTGCTCGTATTTTTCAGTTTCTTCTTCTTCTAAAAACTCTTGAACTCTGTCTAGAGAGACTTTGGATTGAATGACATAACTTAGCATATCCGAAAGCATGTCGAGAGGGTTTCTCAAAAGGGTGAATAAAGACAAAGCAGTGAAGGCTACTGGTGTGGTAAGAACCTCGCCCTGAACATAAATGTAAAAGGCGAAAGATACAGATGTCACAATAGTAGGGGTAATAAACCACACAAAGGCAGTAAGCGCCCAAGCAACCGAACGCTTCACTAGCATTTTCAGCTCCTGGTCCCTAATGCTTTGAATCTCTTTTTCGAAGTTTTCTTCCCATGAAAAGAACTTAATGATTCTAATGGCTTGGAAAGTTTCGTTCAATTTCTGGATCCTTTTATCGGTAAAAGACAATGTCTCTTTCTGAAGCTTCCCTATCAGAGTTGCGAGTCTGAAATTGAGCGGAAGAATAGCGACAATCAATAAAGCTCCAACGATTGCAGACCACCCAAGCAACTTGTAAAGCAAAGTCAATGCAACAATAGTCATTACAAGCGCCTCGACAAAAGAGTGTAGGTAAGCACAAATCTCAGATACTTTGAATGCATCCACTGCCATCAAGTTGATAATAGCGCCTAAATTGGCAGTGCTTGATTCTTCGTCAGCGTCAACGTCTTTCTGTTGGTTGAGAGCTTGGGGGTCGACATCATCCGTTGATGACTTTGAATTGTTTGGAGATGTCTTTCTTCTTAAAGCTTTGGTGTAAATTTCGGAAATTATAATAGCCTTCATCCTGATGCAGACCCTTCTTCCGAAAAACAAGGCTTGCGCCTGACAAATGGCCACGAGTATTCTACACACAAACATGGCACAAACATAAAACCATGCCAGGTTTGCTGGTGCTGTGGACTGGTCATCGACATATTCCAAGATTCTTTTGAGTAATAATGTAGGAATGAAGTTTATGACACTGTCAATACAAGCCCAAAAACCTTGAAGAAGGAGATATTTTGAGAAGAAACGAATCAATTTATAGGAAAAATTGCCATTGGTCTTCTTAGAGAACACTTTGAACTTCTTCAAAACAAAAATAGAATAATCCTGGAGCATAAGACCCCATATGTCTTTGAGCTTGACTGAATGTTGATGAGCTTCCCAAACAAATTTATCGATCCACGACCAGGAAATAAAGCTCATAATTGAAGTCACAGGCTCCGGAGAAGGAAGAGTTTCCGGGCTAGTTCTGTACAATACCGCATAATCATTACCGATCCTGGCAGTAAAGAGCAAAATAAAGAGAGCAAGGTCGATGTAAAATTGACTCACAATAAACTTTCTCACAATATCTTCAGTTATGTGGCCAATGTAAACAGAGCGGAAAGGCAGTACCCTAGATGCAAACAAAAACATGTAAGAAACAAAAGACACGGTCCATAGATTCCCTGGGTAGTTTTTGATCCACCTTATTTGTTCGTTGATGTTCAGTAGACGCAGTATTACCACGAACAGTAACCACAGCCATAGAAGTGCACTTGTAATAGAGGCTTTGGTGGGAAACTCATCATTCTTGTTGCTCAAATTGATCAGCACAAACATATGGATGGCGAGTTGAGCTAGAACGAGTAAAAACTCAACTACTACACGCGTTTTTTCCAGAAAATTACGTTTCACCACTTCTACTAGCCCATGAGGCTTTCCATCGGAGTCAGCTAACCTCAATTTTTCGATGGAAAAATGTTCCTCTTTGAGGTTGTGTTCCTTGGGAACAGCATCTGGGTCAGTGTACACTGCACCGCTGGCGTCCGACAGCAAGGGTTTGTTTTCATCTGCATTAGAAGTCGCTCCCAGTTCATCGGCAAAGTTGGGCTTGTGCTCTCTCAGATACTTCCTACGATACACATGGATTGCGGTCTTATATCCAGTAAAACTTCCGAAGAAACACAACAGGACTAAGGGAGTGTAAAAATTCAAGTATTCAACCCGCCCGCACTTCGTGATGTCATCGTAATACCAAAACTTACAGATTCCAGCTGAATGTGAGCTTTGATTCATCGGTCAAAACACTGTGAGTACCGTGTTTCCAACTTTGATTCTTGTAGGTTGCAAAATTCAATTTAATAGTTCTATTCATTATCGCTATTATTGTCTCTTATAATGTATCTTAACTTCATCTCGTACGAGAGCTCTTTTTATATTTTTCACGTGCCTAAAAAGTCCTTGCTGGCTGCCGTTCGGATGAGAGGCGATGAGCCATACATCTGGTTGCTTCACCTTCGAAGGTTTATCGGTAGGTAGGAAAGGCTTCAAACCCTCGGTTTGGTTTTGGGAGTGTTGATGTCTTTAAAAAGTTCTCAGCTTATTTGGAAATCTTTTAATGATGCGATTTGGAACACTCTGGCGTTAGGAAAAGAGGATAAGGTTCGTTGGGAAGAGGTACGAAGGAGAGCACATGAGTTGAACGACGATGTGCTCTCAGAAACATTAGCTAGTTACGAGAAATGCTACAGAAAGGTGGGTTTCGAGGCAAGGTTCTTGTGGCTGACATCTGTTTTAAATGGACGACGGTACCCTCCTGTAAATGCCGAAAAGGGTGGGCCGGTCTCATGGAACGAAGAAATCGATGAACTCCCCAGCAATAGATGGGAAGGGCTTCAACATGCGTGCAAACTCTCTAGCACGGATTCTTTTCAGTTGTCTGTCAATCAATTCAAAAACCCCAACATTGAGCAAAATTCGAGAATTTCTGACTGCTCCTTCGTTGCTAGCTTGATTAACATTAGAGGTCAATGCCCAGAGTATCTTAAAGTTTCAAGGGTTGGGTCAAGTTCGGTTTTCAACGTCAATTTACATTTCAATGGCGCAGGCAACCGTTTGGTTCGTGTAGAATTGTCAAATATACCATTGAGTTCAGAGGAGGGTCGTCTGGCGATTATATCAGAGAATTCTGAGGACATTGCTCTGGAGCTTGCTTACTTTCAAATTAGAAACGGCTCTAAATACACATTTGGTGGCTCTAACACTGCGATCGACACCTTCCTCCTTTGTGGATTTATTCCGGAAATCCTTAGCATCAAGGAAGGTTCCGGTGAGTATCTTCGAAATTTGCTGCGAAAAGGTATTTGTTTGGTAACACTAGGGACGGGCCAAACTGTCAAAAGCTCTCAGTTTCTTATCAATCATGACTACCCTGTCCTTGGTCTCGATCCTGAAGGGCACATCATTGTGAGGGACCCACTAAGCATTTCAAAAACATTTTCTTTGGACGAACAATCTTTTATGGAGAATTTTAATGCGGCATGCGTCAACTGGAAGTGTTCTCTTTTGTTCTCCGAACACCAAAAAGTCCACTTCAAATACTCGGCTGAAAAGTGCAATGCCTCTGTGAGCGCACTAGGTAAACCGATATTTCGGTTAAAGAGTGAATCTGAAGTTAGCGAGCCTTTATGGATTTTGCTGGAAAGGCATCTCGGCAAACACAATAATGAGAACAATGCATGCGCTGTACGGGAGGCTGCGCGCGATTTATACCCTATCGACACGGAAAAAGGGAGCAATACTGGGTTTCATTTGTTGAAGCTAACACTTGAACCTGGAGACTTCAAATACATCTACTGCCACTCGGATGTCTCCGCCAACTTTACACTTCATTTTTTCCATGTTTCGCGTTGCATGAAAGTAGAAAAGTTCAATGCTAACAGCGTTTCCGTATCTGTGGAAGATGAGTGGGACATGACAACCGATCACGGCCCGTTTTCAAATCCCACCTACTACATGAACCCAACATTTGAATTGATAATCGAGGCAAAAGACCAGTCAACTCACTATGCTAATATACAACTTGAGACTGTTGGCAACTCTTTAGTGAATGCTCAGGTATTCCACTGCGATGATCATGATCTCACGAGGCCTATACTCTTCGATGGACGTTACGAAAACAAGGTTCACGCTAGACGCGCTGTCCCACTTTCCCCAGGAACCCCTTACAAGATAATATGCTCTGCATATGAGAGATATACAAACAAATCTTTCAGATTGAGTGTTACTGACCCGGCTGAACCCTGCCGGCTGAGGTTAAGACGGATATACCCACAGTTCGGCTCCCGAATGTTTCAAACTAAACACGAGTTCAATTGGCCACCAAACTCCAATCGTAAGAAGATCGAAATTTTGCCGTCTGCCACAATGGAACTACAAATTCGAGTGCTGCCTTTGCAATTCACGTCCGCACTTTCTATCAGATGCAACATTTTCCTGTCAGATACTGGTCAAGCTGTTTTTGTAAATAATGACTTTTTGCCTACGCCTAGGCACGGGAAGTTGATACAGAAATTCAAAGTTATCAAGTCACAGCGTTTAACACTTATTATAGAGAAGGATGGGCCGCTCACGGCTTTGAGTGACGTCCCCATCCGGCTTGAAATTGGATCGGACTTCAAAATACTTTTATACGATATATGAGTATTGTTTACTTCTGGGTAGGTACAATGGTTGTAAGTAATCGTTCAGAGACAGGGCGTTGGCGGACAATCTTTGAGAAACGCCTAGCATGACTTTCCGCTTGTCAAGGTTCGAGTCCCCGCTGATTGAAGATGATGGGGAAAATTGTGCAAGTCTGTTGGGATATTCACCAGAGAACGAGCTTTACACTGACGTCGATGAGAATCACGAGAGCTGGTTTCGAAGGTTTCTTTCCTTTATAACCAGCTCGCCTTATGACATGTTTTTAATCATTAACGAGCATGTTGAGAGCATAGACTGGGACTCCAAGGCAAGCACTATCGCCGGACCTCTCGGCAACTTTTTCACATGTTCATTGTACACAGCGCGACTTTTGCAGGATAGCCTGATCAAACCAAATCACCAAAAACTGGGCAAAAAGCGCGATTCCTTTGACCTTTCAAGATCTGAGGTCCTTAGGAAATTCGAGTACTTATCACAGGTTCCAAAGAATAGTGTGGTTGTCAACCATCTGAATTGGTATTGGAATTTCCTTACTTTCTTGAATGTTGCTCTTCGAATGTCAGTGGGACTCTTGGTTCTTCTTAACCTGTTTGTTGCATACAAATTCCTAATGGGCCGTTTTCAAGTATACTCATTGTTCTACACAAAAACACGGCCACGGTCCAAAAATGTGATTGAGCGGCCGCTGAGCGACTTGGGTTTCAAATCTTTTGAGGAAGTTACAAACAGTTCCTTGTGGACAATGATTCGATATATGTTTGTTCGAAAAAGGTCAGTTACAAAAGACCTGTCTAATGGAAAACGCTACTATCAGTTGAGGAAATGGACGCCAGGGAAATTTTACACTGCTCTTTTCAGCACCTTTTCTCCCATCTCAGTTATTTTTTTGCTAGTCACAGAAGTTTCTTTCAAGACAGCACTTGCTGTTTTTGGGCATCAATACATCTTATTTCTCGTCCTCTTCAAAAGGTACGAGAGCAGATTAGATGATGAAGCTTGCCTGGCAAAGGCACATTTCGAAGAAATCAATGAAAAGGTGATCAAACCCAGAACAACAATCAAAACGCAGGACGCAATGGTTGATGCAACAACATATGGAGGCGGTGCCGCATTCTTCCCTTCATTCACAACTACTCGGTCACATATTTTCCAAACGCATGCAGTCACTGGTGATATTATCACAGAGCGCTACAACCCTGAAACTAGGAATTTCGAGGACGTTGAAGATTGTGGCAGGGCAAAAAATTACATAAGTCAGGGTCAAGGCGTAAGTCAGAGTCAGCAGGTTGTGAGCAGATCGAAGGCAATCAATGGCGCAACGGCGCGCCCGCAATTTTTTAGTCGTCAGCCAAGCCCTAACAAAGTTGGAACACCCTCCAATATGCTAGGCCATCGAACTTCGCCTTTCTCGGCGCCTACTACACCGACATTGAAACCCGTGAATGGGATTCAAAACGGGCTATCTTTTTATAGGAATTCCCCAGACCCAAGCAAAGTCAATTCATTAATTCGCGATACGTCTCACCTGTCTCGCAATAACACTTTATCCCGTCTCAGGCGCAACTCGGTGAGCCCTACAAAGTCAGGGGGTTACTGTAGTGCTGCAGGAATGAGGTCAGTGCATAAGTCCAATTTTGGCGCTGACAGCTCCATTTCTTATAGCGTGGAAGCGCCAAGCTACGAAGCTCAATTCGAAGAAGTTGCCCGTCGCGGACGTCACCCATTCGAAAGCGCGGTCTCCCGGGATCTGCCTGCTGGCCGTTCCTCAGCTTTGTCCTCTAGACACAGCAGCGTCAGTCCGCTCAAAGGTAATTCTTCATTTGCAGGCCGTGAATCTAAGGATTCACGGCCTCCTTTCCGATGAGCACTCAGCATTTTTTTGACAAATTCCATTTGGTCTTCGATACGATCAGCTTATGCAAATAGTTTTTAATCTTTATGAAATCTAGAGTCCCGTTATTCTAAGTACGTTATCTTATTATAAGTCGTTCCAGCCAAAAAGCCAGTTGTTGACTTTTCCCAGTACTCCATTTGAGTTTTGACTGCCATTTTCTTGCTCCTGCATCTTAGATTCGATTGCCCTCAAAAAGTTTTGATGGCTAGGGTTTGGACCATTGTGTACAAATAGGGATTTACCATCCTTCAAGTCAATCCGGTTTGAAGGTAGAAAAAAAGCGCCTTTCTCCTCAGGTCCCTGAGGCTCCTGAGTGTTCGGCTTTTCATTCCGTAGCCCAATGGCCCCGTTAATAGCACTCAGTCCATTTCCTATTAATGAGTTTGATGGTACACTGAAGCTACCAACATCATCAGCTTTTTCAATTTTGCAAGAAGCCAGTTGCTCGACCGCACCCTTTGTGTATGGAACGCAACCAACCAAGCACCCACCATAAACAACGCCATTCTCTTGGAGAGCCCGAAGAGCTGAAGATGGAGAGTCATACGTCAATTTGATCCAACCGTCTCCTGTAAATATGGGCAATTTGCGAGGTGTGTTATTTTCGGAGGTGTGTTTACTACGCAGCTTTAAACTTGCTGCGTTTATGCCCGACGCACCTCTGAGAGCTTCGAAATCCTCTAAGATGTTGCCGAACTTGGAAAAATGAATAATAATTTGATTGGAAATAGACTCTGGGTAGCCAAATACTATTACAGCACTTTCGTTCCTGTTAGATGCTGCCGAACTTGTACCGTTCATTTTTACTTCTGCTGTCTCTGTCGCAGTTTTAGCATTTTCGCATTTGTCGAAAACGTTGGGAAGAGAAGAAGTGTCTGTTTTTTTGGAAGAACAGTAGGATTGGTTGTGCAGGGTAGAGTCTAGGTGCGATGGAGGTAACATAGCACCAAACTCATCCTCACGCTGCCAATCGTATAGAGACTTTGTAGGTGGAGCCTCATTGGAGTCAACCAGAATGCCATGGGGAAGAGAATCTTTAGTATCTGTTGGCTTCGCGGATGGATTGAAGGTATGAGGGGCTTTTTTACTGCCAAAGGCAATTGCCCCAAAATCGTTCTTGCCTCCGGAAGAGGAGCCAGAGTTGTTGGTAGTTGAAGAGCCCTCAGGAGAACCTGGCTTTGCTGAACGCTTAACAATGGATTGCGGAATAGTTCTTTTTCTGGGGTTGTTAAACCAAGACGGTTTTGAGTTCTCCATAGGATTCTCGAAGCTCTGTGTCGTACTACCAGAGCCAACCAGAGGTTGAGTGTTTACCTGCTGCTGTTGCGAAAATGTTGATGTGGGTTGCTGTTGTTGAAGCTGTTGCTGCGGGAGGTTGACGTTGAGGTTAGAAAACCTCCCCTGTGTGCTGAAGCCGGAACCTCCAAATATGGAGGACATTCCCGCAGAACAAAAGCTGATACTAAGTGCTGGCAAAAGCTGCTTTAGAAAGTAAGCTTCAACTTCTCAATTATTAGACCAGATACATCAAATTTTCAAGTTATCAATTTTGGTAATTATTGACGTTGCAACAGAATATCCAACAGATGACAGCAAGAACAATGTCTTGAAAAATCTACAAGCTGCAATAGTCTTTCAAAACCTTGCACGAACTTGTGATCGCCAGTAATGGCCATTGCGGTTAAATGAGCGCAGCGAATATATTGGGCAGGTACATGTGAGGCGTATATAGAAAAGCTTTTAGCAGATTGGGATAACAGCTAATTGATTTGAATCACAACTTTCCCCTTTGATCTATTAGAATTAATTCTCTTGAAGGCCTCGGCATAGTCATCAAAATTGTATACTGAGTCAATCGCAGGCATATACTGTTTTTCTGAAATCATTTTGTGGCCTAGTTTCATGTAAGCTGAGTCAGACTGTAACAAGAAAAGGTTGTAGTTGTACTTGCGAAAAGGGCCGTACCTCTTCAGAGACTCTAGCCCAGGCAAAGAGTCCCACATTCTTGGGTTGGAGTAATTTAGTTTCTTGTCGCCGGCCACAGAGACGTACTGCGAATTATGGCTCTTGTGTTTTAGCACATCATTTATACAACCAAAAAAGTCCGAATTGCCGACTGAGTCAAAGATCAAGTCGAATTTCTCATTGTTTAGGTTTTTCTTCATGATTTCCTTGACGTTGTTGACTACGGACCCCTCGTCGTATGCAGCTAAGTAGTCGTATCCGAGCTTTTTGTTATAATCAAAAGAATTTTTGGAACAAATGCCTACCACAGTCCCAACTTTGAGGTGGTTCTTCGCGATTTGAACAAGCGCGTTAGAAACGGAAGTAGATGCCCCAATAACCAGTATCTTGGAGTTGGGCCCAAGTTTTTGACCGTAGTTGGTGAGGCCCTGGTATGCAGTTCCGAACACCAAAGGCCACGAGGCGTTCACCACGTAGTCATCATATTCAGTATGTTCAGCATTCGCAATTTTGGTGATCGCAGGCTGCTTCACTGGGTCCAAGATCAGATAGTCGCAGAGCGTGCCTTGTTTTCCATACAGGTGTTTGAACATCCCCGCTACCTTATCTCCGACCTTGTAATCCGTGACATTTGCGCCCACCTTCACCACCTCTCCACTATAGTCTCTGGAAAAGCATTTGGGCCCTCGTCCTGATAGCCATGAGTATGCGAGACCTTGTAACAAAAAGTCCACTGGATTCAACGCTGCGGCGTGGACCTTGATCACCACTTCAGAAGAGCTGTAGCAAGTATCAAGGTTCAGCTCTTCCGATAAAATAGTGGGTAGGCTCTTGTTATTATAAAACACAACGGCTCTATTAGCAACACTTTCGCTCATTGTCTTAAGAATATTCTTCGCTTAATAATATTTTGGTATCTTGAAAATAAGAGGGTCTTTGAGCTCCTCGCCTCCCTTATACATAAATATATTTCAATATATTTGTGATTCTATGCGCAGAGAACAATATTTGCTACCCTTATAATATGCCTTTGGATTTTTTATTCACATATCGCTTGCAGCGTCAATTCCGTATGTAACGATCATCGGATATTGTCAAGACATTTTATTTGTAAGATTTCCGTGAAGAGCGGGGAAAGCAGTGCTTAAGCTATGCCGTCAATTAGCGGGGAGCATGACGTTTCCTAGACCCAATCTCCACCAATCTCCACCAAGATATCATGTTGATTCTCGAAGGCTGTCTTGGATATAATTCGCAAACCCGCGTTTAAAGACCGCAAGGTAAGCTCTTCGTGCACATTAACAGTAGACCCGAGAAAGCATGATTGTGCTAGATATCGGAGGTGTTTGAAGTGGCACGAGAAGCCGATCAGTGTATCGAGTTTTTGTTGTCAATAAACCGAGAGGGTCTTGAGATGAAAATAATAGTAGTTCTTGAATATTCAGTCTGGCACAAATATATGGTCAATATGAAAAAAGCATTAAGAGCGTACTGAAAAAAAATGACACTTCAAAGATGAGAGCCCAACTTCGGGATTGCCGCATTTCTGAAAAACTCCTAATATACGCATCTATATCCATATCCAACATCTTACGTTTGTAGCCCATTTCTGCTTAGCAGCTGCGGCCCGCAACAAACAACCTAAGCAAGGAATCTGTTGAGGGAGGGGGGGTTACTTTATGTCGAGGCCAGCGATCTAGTAACCCCGATGAACTCTCGATCTATAGTTTGACTGATATGGAGGCCTTTGAGATGCTTGGGCTCGTGCCTGCGGATGGAACTGAGGTGCAGGCCTTCTGTTTGTAACATGATACGCTACAGGCTCTTCGCCCCTATCCCTAAACCGCCTTTTTAGGTTCTCCAGCTCTTGTCGTATCACCACGTAACCCAAGTGGATCTTTCCTACGAAATGATCTGCAAGCCTTCTGTCAGTGTCTAACCGCGAGAGGTAGGCCCCACAGATCTCGCAAACTTGCAGCTTTTGCTGTGCACTCTGACCCACGTTTTCCGTAATGTCTCGTACTCTTTTTGCGACTTCCTGCCTATGTTTTTGCTGCTCCTGAAGTTTCACAGATTGCATGAGAGCTTTGCTCACTTCGCCAGCTTCGAGCAGAACTTGTATTTCCTGTAGAAGCAAGCCTACCTTTGAATCCACCATTTCCAGCTCTTTCGTAATATTTTTGATCTTTTCCTGCTCTTCCGGAGTATGTTCTAGGTTTTTCAACGCAACTGCAATTTGACCGTTACAGTCATTGACAAACTTGGACAAGATAGAGTAGTACTCTCTATCGAAGTCTGAAAAATCACGCCCATTGCTCAGCTCGCGCTCGTACTGAAGCTTGTGCTTAGCTAAATGAACCTTGGGGCACCTACCAAGGCTTTGTTTCGTCCCTTTGAAGAGATCGTAAAGGCATTCGCCAACCAGGAAAGATTTACATATTCTTGGATCTTCGAGCCGCATCTCCCCTCTATAAGAAGGGCCACTGGAGGACAAGGACCCCTTGCCCATCAGCTGTTCGATAATCTTCCTCTGTTCTGCTGCTGGAGTGCTCATTACTGATACTTGAAGCGCTTAACCACTATTCAAGAGATGGAATCGATTTTTTTGAAGGTATTGATATTCTGTGGAAAGTTGAATTAATTGAGATCCCGAGAAATACAAGTCTGCGTCAAAGTATCAATGGAATCGCGTTTAGGCGGGTGGATCAAGACGGGTTCTTTCGCGCTCAGAAGCTTCTGCCTTGTTCACGTCATCCACAACCATTTCTACGAATTTACTGGCACACGAGGCGAGTCAATGCTCCCTACCTTGGCAGCAACCGATGATTATGTCCATGCCCTGAAGCTTTACCGGGATGGTAGAGGCCTTACAATTGGTGATTGCATTGTTGCAGCGAAACCCACAGACCCATATCAGAGGGTATGCAAGCGAATTACAGGTATGCCAGGAGACATAATTCTTGTTGATCCCAGTGCATGTGTGAACGGTAACCCAGGCTCTATCAAGGGTAAAGCTAGTCGAAGTGGTGAAGACAGCCTTGAAGCGGAGCCGTTCAACTCCTTCATAAAAGTACCGCCTGGCCATGTTTGGGTCACTGGTGATAATTTAGCACAGTCGCTGGATTCCAGAACGTACAACTCTCTGCCTATGGGGCTAATAAAGGGAAAAATTGTGGCAGCGAACGATTTCAATCAGCCGCTTTGGGAAAACGGTAAGGTTTTAGGCTTTAGAAAGATAAAAAACATCTACGTTGACGAAATAGCGAAATGAGCATTGCGAAACTTCTACATGCATATTTATGTGCTTAGTTTACATATTAGGAACATTTATTTGGTCAAAGACACTAGTAACTTGCAGCCTATGATTAAACCAGGGGCAGAAACATAAAAGGCGTTCTCAAGCGTTTTGAAAATGCTTGCACCAAGATAGTACTGCGTAAACACATACTCCAACCCAATGATCGCACCAACAAATCCCAGATAGTAAATGGCTACAACGGTGTTTTGAGGAAGCCTTGCTGAGGAGAAAATTCCTGCCCTAAACCATACCAATAACAGCGATAGAGAGCATCCCAAGACAATGAAAGAGAACATTTGAGCGAACCAAGGAGACACGGTGGTAGGAGCGGCGTTAAAAATGTGTTTGATCTCCGGCAAAGACTGGAACCTGGCTGGGAGAGAAAGCTTTTTATCAATCCCGAACGCAAGTGAAAGGTCGAAGAGTTCGACAAATACATTGTCAGGGCCCCCGTTCTTGTTAGCCAGAATCAAAGATGCAGTCAATAATTCATGTAGTTCGGCACCATAGTGAAGCAAGCTGTCGGATAATCTTTGAATTGGAATTCTAAACTTGTAGACTGACATACCCTCTTTTTCGTTGTCCTTTACTATGGGACTGTAATGAGCCTCAACTCCGCGCTCAACAGGACCCAGGGCAAGAGAAGCATACTGAGGTTTTTGATCTCTTTCGACAGAGAAAACAAGCTCGATAGTTTCGTTTTGCCATTCAATAACTAATGGCTTATCTAACTTCTGAAACTGATTCGTAATTGTGCGCAGCGCAACGGGTTGCTGTTTGGAAGTGATAAAAGCAACATGAGACTGCTTTACGGATAAAGCCAAAACCGATGTTACCCCCAACAAAGCTGTTAAAGCAAATTGTTTGAATAGCATTGAGATGGCTTTGTTAAGGTAGCTTTTTGAAACGATCAACGCGGCTTCAGGTATTTCACACAACTCTGGCTTCGTTTTCAAAAATCATTGGCCCTACTTTTGTCACGTGAAAATGAGCAGGTAGGTCCATTTCTCGTGAAGACCAAATCTATTTTACCTTGCCGACAACATTAGGTCGTCTCTGATACTTTTATAACGCTTTTGGGTATTTCCGATCCTGAGACAATTATGGGGGCTCTCAGGTTAGGGTTACTCTTCCCTTTAAAATGTTGTACTCTGTGTAGCAGCTCTTTTCTAAGTGAAACAGTTTCTGTTGAGTCGAGAGGTGCTATGTGATCGGCTGCCGCTTGCATGCTGCTTCGTGCGTGAGGTATAGCAAGATTATAAATGCGAAGCGCCAGTCCATAGGACTTCTTACTGAGGAAACCACAAAGAACAACACCTGTGGCAAAGCAGAGTGATAGTATCAGTAGCGGAAGAATGACAGCCGACGCAGTGAAAAGGATAATGAGGAAGCCCCCAAAATATAATAACGCGATCACAATTGATGTGAAAGACATGACTAATAGGAACAGTAAAAATACTGGACCAAAGGCCAAGGTGAACGAAGCAGCAAATAAAGTGATATAAGGATAATTTCTGGCGGTTCTTAGTGTGCGGAAGGGAGCCTGTACAAAGCCTTGTGTTTTAAACAGAGTTTTTTCAATTTTACCCAGGGACTGTTCGCTAGTGGCATCTTTTATAGCTGTTCTGTTGTAGTGACCGTGTTCCAATCCACAGAAACACAAAAACATTATGTTTGGGTTCGTGGATGGTTAAACAAGGTTCACGCTGGGTTAGTAAATGATTCTTTGTAGTAGAAGTTTTGCAAGTAAATGAGGCATACTGTAGCTTCCCACTCCAGTGGCTAACATTTGCTTCGAGCCTAAATGTTGTCTGGGAAAAGAAGGCGCTAATTTTAGACATTATTCCTTCCAACCAGGAATTCTGTTCAAAAACTCGCAAAGGCCACTTGATAGTTGTACTGCTGTTGACAGGATCCCATTCAAGGCTGGTACTAGCTGTCTTTGCTGGCAAATTACTTGTGGCTTTAGAGTTTGGCGTGGGCACTACGCTCAAAGAAGGATCGACCTGCTCACAAAGCAACTCATCTAGTACATCATAGTGATGAAATTGGTTATCTGCGTCCAGCTCAAAACTTTCAATGTCAGAGGGATGGTGCATTTTTTCCATCTCGCTAGCCGCCGACCTTATAGCGTCAACCAAAACATCGCCATTCCCTAAGTAGGCCGCAGGCCAGTTCTCGGAGGTGAGTACTGTTGAAGGAAAACTTTCGTCAAAGGGGGTTGTCGGCTCCGAAACCTTTGCGTTGTTTGAACTGTCTGTTTTGTTAGTACTTTTTGTGGAAAGAACTCCTTTCGGCTTGCGGCCTTGCGCAACAGGGCCCTTGGGCCTCTTCGCAGATCTCTGCTTGCTCTTGGCCATTCTACTTCAAGTTCTTTCAGCCGTATTATCGACGCCTATGTCAGTTGTGATGAGCTTTGTGAGATATGTAACATAGGTAATATCTAAGTTTTAATCGTTATTTTCCTACACAAATGGCGTCTATAGCTTTGAAAACATTCGGCAGCTGCGATATAGGAATCATAAACCACTCTTTATGTCGTTTGGGATAGCCTTTTTCATTTTTGCATCCATGGCAGTAGACAAACCCTTGGCCGAACCTTTGCCAAAGCAACCTATGAATCCGCCGCTCCATATCTTCCAAACCGCTCCCGTCTCTCACATAAAAGCCTCCATTGTGAAAGGATCTGAGAGCCGGCATCTGTGGATATGGAACAACGCGCGGGACTTTGGCTTTTGAGGTGATTGAGAGCTTCCTAAAAAGTTTTACAAGAGATCTTTCGGGAAATGCGGGACGCTGCTGTGCAGCAGACAGCGCCTGTAATGAAGAAGGGCTAAGTCCAATTACAGGATGCTTACAAGTATTCTCCCATTCGATCAGTCGTGCAGATACTGTCGGCTTCCGTGTCATTCCAACCTTGCACAAAATCTGGTCTGTAGCAGACCATTTTGACAGGGGCATGGTCTCCTTCTTCTGTATTATCGAATAGTCCATGCGAAGCCATTTCAGCTGATCCAGCTTCTGCACTGTAATAGAGTCATACATCTGCTTGTAGGTATAGACGTAGATGAAACCAGGTCTTTTTATAGCTGGCTCAAATCGGTCCTCAGCCTCACAAGCTTGATTTTGCCGTGTGTGCCAGTGGCAATAAAGCTCACCATCTTTCAGCTGAATTTTACAGCGTTTGCGTTTCTTGGTAATGCCTAAGGCATTGAGGCATTCTTTCTGTCGCTATTTGAGATTTCGCTACTGGTACAAAGATGCGAAATTGATTTGGTGGGCCCAAGTAACTTGAATTATTTATTATATTTTATACAGTATTGAATCGAGCCATTGCGAGACAAAAACAAGTACAAGAGAAAGCCATCATGCTAATTGAAGAGAGCCACCAAGACGTTCATACTAGTTACAACACTAGCCTAAGGCTACACACATTCATCCCTAAGATCGCAGGTTATCCGCATGCAAAGTTTCCGGGCGTTCTGGTGTTCAGCGAGATATACCAAGTTACCGGACCAGTGAGACGGTTTGCGCAACGCATTGCGGCGCAAGGATACGTCGTTGTAGCCCCTGCAATCTACCACAACTTTGTTGGGCCCGAGGCGCTAGCGTACGACGCAGAGGGCACAGACATGGGCAACGAATTCAAGATCAAAAAGCCACTAGAATCCTACGATGAAGACTCTAAGTTATGCTGCGACTATCTGTACAAGCTACCTCAGTTCAACGGAAAGCGTATTGGGGCTACCGGTATGTGCTTGGGTGGCCACCTAGCGTTCCGTAGCTTGTTGGACAAGCGTGTCACATGCGCCACTTGCTTCTTCCCTACAGACATCCATTCCAAGACGTTGGGCCTGGGCCAAAATGACGATAGTTTGGAGCGAGTAGCAAGTGAGGCGACCAAGGATCAAGAGCTTGTCTTGATTTTTGGCACTCTGGACACCCACGTGAGCCCTGAGGGCCGGGACCTGATCCGCAAGCAGCTGCGCGACCATGGTGTCAATGTCACTTTTATGGAGATTCACGCTGCCCAGCATGCGTTTATTAGAGACGAGTCCAGCAAGGGCCGTTACGACGCCGCGATCACAGAGAGCTGCTTGGGATTCATGTTCGAGCAGTTCAACAGGAGACTCGCGCTAGACCTCGGCGACTTTGTTGAAGATAACAAGAAAGTTGAGCACGTATGCTAAACGGTGGAACGCCCTGGGATCGTGCGAGCCCCAGGCGCTGAGTGCGGATGCACACCGCGTATATAGACATGTAACACGTGACCTATGGAAAAGCTGGGGCGACATTCGTGTATAATGCGACGCCACTGGGGGTTACCCCGCCGAGGCCCATCGCGCCTTTCCAATCCAAAAATTTTCACTATACAAATTTTTCAAGAGCCAGGGAAGCGGGAGTGGGAGAACAAGTGAGAAGCGCGCTAGAGCAGAACAGCGACTACGAGGCTAGAGCAGCAACCATGAGACCTATTTTGCTGAAGGGACACGAGCGTTCGCTCACACAAGTCAAATTCAACCGAGAGGGCGACCTGATCTTCACATGCGCCAAGGACAATGTCGCCTCCGTGTGGTACTCCATCAACGGCGAGCGTCTCGGCACGTTCGAGGGCCACCAGGGTACGATCTGGTCAATCGATGTGGACTACAACACGCAGTACGCGGTGACCGGGTCTGCAGACTTCAGTATCAAGCTGTGGAAGGTCGAGGACGGCACAAACGTGTTCACGTGGAAGACCAAGACCCCTGTGAGACGCGTGGAGTTCTCGCCTTCCGGCGACAGAATTCTGGCCGTGCTAGACGGTGTCATGGGCTACGCCGGCAGTGTGACCGTGTACGAGCTGAAGCGCGATGCGCAGACGCAAGAAGTCGTGGACGTGGTCGAGCAACCCCTGTTCGACATTCTGACGCGCGAGGGCTTCGAGATCGCCGCGGTCGCCGCCTGGAGTTTCGCCGGCAACTACATCGTGGCGGGCCACAAGGACGGTAAGGTCAGCAAGTACGACGGCCGCAACGGCGATTTCATCGACGCCGCGGAGCTGCACACGCAGAGCATCAGCGACATCCAGTTCTCGCCCGACGGCACCTACTTCATCACCTCTTCCAGAGACAGCGCGGCGCGTCTCGTCGACATGGAGACCCTCGAGGTTCTCAAGACCTACGAGACCGACTGTCCACTGAACAGCGCCTGCATCACCCCGCTAAAGCAGTTTGTCATTCTGGGCGGTGGTCAAGACGCGAAAGACGTCACCACCACCAGCTCGCGCGAGGGTAAGTTCGAGGCCCGTTTCTACCACAAGATCTTCCAGGACGAGATCGGCCGTGTGAAGGGACATTTTGGTCCACTGAATTACGTCGCCGTGAGCCCTCAGGGCACCTCCTACGCGTCGGGCGGAGAGGACGGTTTCGTGCGTTTGCACCACTTCGACAAGAGCTACTTCGATTTCAAGTACGACGTCGAGAAGAGCGCCGAAGCGCAGAAGCACATGCAGGAGCTGGAGTCTGCCGCCGCGTGAGTGCGCGCTTGCGCGCTCACCCCAAGATGTATAAAGTTTGTAAACTAGTAGAAGAAGAGCCATCGAAGAAGAAGAATAGTGATTGCAGAGACCGGGGTTCGAACCCCGCGCCGATCCACGATTCGTATGCAGCCGCGGCTGCAGCTGCAGCTGCAGCCAGCCAGCCAGCCAGCCAGTCAGCCAACTTGCTACAGCCGCAGCGGCCGACCGCGCGTGCTGCAACACTGCGCTTTCGACCGGCCTTTCGCTGCGAGTCGGCGCCGCGAGTCACCATTGCCAGGCCCCGAGAACCACGCCTCAAGCAAGACTACAGATAAATTAATAAGAACCGGGCGGCAGACCGACCGAGCTGCACGTTGTTCCCACCTACATACACCGAGCACCGATCACTCTTATATAATAACGTTAAAGTGAGCGACGAGCCGCTCACCGCGCCGTGCGATGCACTACAAGCTCCCAAGGCGCTTTGCCGCTGCGAGCGGAACACCTGGCCGATCCGCTCTCCCCACGCGCACGTCGCACGGTCTCGCGCTTCCCCGCTAACAGACCTACCGCTGGCATTCGTCCGCGGCTACTGCTACAGCTTGCATTGGACCGCGGGGCTCAGTTGCGCTGGCCCGATTGTTTCTGTTCTGCCTTTCGCGCGTCAGCAGCGGCCTGCTTCTGCCGGAGGATGTCGGCATCAGCCTCCATGCGCTTCTTGGGGTCCCCCTCTTTTTTGGCCTTGGCTAGCTGCTTCTGCTTGCTGAGGTTTTTCTGCCTGGCGAGTTCTCTCTGGTTTCCTCTGGACATGATACGGCGGTGGGGAAGAGTAAGTGGCGCGGGCGTCACTGGGGCTGCGGGAGAAGGCTCTTATATGGGCACGGGGCGGCGGGGTAGGATGCGTGTGGAGTGATGGTATCGTCGTTCCAGGCGAGATACGAGAGGCGTGCGTCACGTGCTCATTCATGCACGAGCACGTGCGCAGTGCATATAGCGTAGCGTACGCCGTGTGTGGCGCGGGTCACGTGCGCGGGCACGCGCGCGACGCGTTTGCGGGGCCGCTTTTTTTTTCTGGCGCGTACGCCCCGCGTCGCCAGAGCCCCGGCGCCGGGCTCGCACTGTGCTTGCACCGCGCGCCTGCGGCGCGCGTCACGTGCGAGAAAGGGGGCCCCCGCCCCTTTGCACGTGTGCAGCAGCCCTTTGCACGGCGCATCTCACGTCTCATCGCACGTCTCATCGCACGTCTCATCGCCCCTCTGCCGCCAAGCGAGCCCCTCCCGTATTGCATTCCGTCCGGTTTCTGTCGTCAGCCCTTTCTGCCCTCAGTGCGGTCCTCCCCGCGCGCCTGCTGGCGGGCTCCGCGAGAAGCGTGACGCGTCATTGGCTGCCGAATCGGCGCCGAGCACGGGCGTGCCGCGCTTTAAATTTTTTCGGGTTTCTCGGTAATTACGGCGGTCGGCAAAAATTTGCAATATTTGAAGCGCGGGGCCGTGGCAGTTCGCCTCTCCAGGCGCGGTTTGGGACGGGCGAATCAAGTCAGAGAGAAAGAAAAACGACCGCTTTCGTTTGAAACACAAAACCGTGAACCACCCCGAGTGCGTCCATACCACCGCAAGAAGCGCGAGCATATTCCCCCTCCACCTTTTTTGATAATATTCCTATTTCCCGCCGCTCTTCATTCCCTCATCTCCGCGTGTAAATATGTTCCAGTTGGCTAAATCATCCGCTTTCCGCAGCGGTACGCGCAGCGCGCAGCGCGCTTTCTCGCGTTCGTGTCGTGTCGGGCAGCAGCAGGGAGCTGCTGCCGCCGGCGCGCGCAAGCCTACCTCGTTGATCCGCAAGATCGGCAAGTTCGCACTGTACTCCACACTCGGCTCTGTGCTTGCGGGCACCGGGTACGTGTCGTACAAGCTGTACAAAGAAAAGAACCCCTCGCCCCAGAAGCCGCAGAGCGCTACCTTCGACAACGGGTCCCCCAGAAAGACGCTGGTGATCCTGGGGTCCGGTTGGGGCTCCGTGTCGCTGCTCAAGAACCTCGACACCACGCTGTACAACGTGGTTGTCGTGTCGCCTAGAAACTACTTCCTGTTTACTCCCCTCCTGCCATCCACCCCCGTCGGAACCATCGAACTTAAGTCGATCGTCGAACCTGTCAGAAGCATCGCCCGTAGAGCGCCCGGTGAGGTCACCTACTACGAGGCCGAGGCTCTTGACGTCGACCCCGTCGCCAAGACCGTCAAGGTCAAGTCCGTCAGCGGCTCCGACGCTGACGCCGTGAGAGACCTCAAGTACGACTACCTGGTTGTTGGTGTTGGCGCCCAGCCTACCACCTTCGGTATTCCCGGTGTGTTCGAGAACGCCTCCTTCCTAAAGGAGATCCCCGACGCCCAGGAAATCCGTGTCAAGGTCATGAACAACATTGAGAAAGCCACTACCCTGCCCGTTTCCGACCCCGAGAGAAAGAGATTGTTGAACTTCGTCGTTGTCGGCGGTGGTCCAACCGGTGTCGAGTTTGCCGCTGAGCTACAGGACTACATCGACCAGGACTTGTCCAAGTGGATGCCAGAACTCTCCAAGGAACTTCATGTTACGCTAGTCGAGGCCTTGCCCAACATTCTTAACATGTTTGACAAGTCTCTCATCAAATACGCCGAAGACCTCTTCCAAGAGACCAAGATCAACCTCAGAACTAACACCATGGTCAAGAACGTCACCCCTACCGTGATCACTGCCAAGTGCGGCGATGACATCGAAGACATCCCTTACGGTGTCCTTGTCTGGGCTACCGGTAACGCTCCAAGAGAGGTCAGCAAGAGCCTCATGAACAGAATGGAATCCCAGAACTCTAGACGTGGTCTCCTAATCAACGACAAGTTACAGCTGCTCGGTGCTGAGGACTCCATCTGGGCTATCGGTGACTGTACTTTCTACCCTGGTCTCTTCCCTACTGCCCAGGTTGCTCACCAAGAGGGTGAGTACCTGGCCTCGGTCCTGAAGAAGCAATACAAGATCGACCAGCTAAAGTGGCACACACTCCAAAACTCCAACGCTGCCGAGAACGACAAGCTCAAGTCCAAGGTCGAGAAGTTGTCCTCCCAGATCAAATCTTTCAAGTACAACCACCACGGTGCTCTCGCCTACATCGGCTCCGAGAAGGCTATTGCCGACCTTGCCCTGGGTGAGTCTATGTACCACTTGGCTGGTTCCTTTACCTTCTTGTTCTGGAAGTCTGCTTACTTGAACATGTGCTTGTCCTTCAGAAACAGACTTTTGGTCGCTCTGGACTGGTGCAAGGTCTCTTTCTTTGGCAGAGACTCTTCCGTATAGACGGGCGGACCCCTGATGATTACAAATTCATGATTTGATTTGAAAGGCAAGGTATTAGTGCGGACCCACTCAATGCACATACCCTATTTTTAATCTTTGTTAATGACCCTGCCTGTCCTTTTAATTAAGTAACTTGTAACTAAAACTTTAATGACACAGAGATTATCAAAAACAACATAGGCCGCCCTGTTATTCTAAAATCAGGGAAGTTTGTCCGAACCGTGGCGGTGTATGATATTGACTGTGGTCATCCGTTTCAGTATTTTATTTTTCTAATGTCTGGATACTCTATCAAATAATTAATTTTGCCGCTGACAATCACTTTCTACCCTAAATGGAACCCAATAAACTCAAACTCAAGTTAATTCCTCGGTACTAGCACCTCATATACACTACACTAACGACTTTCTTACTGGTGGCACCCAAAGGCTCTGCGTACCTTTATTTTGGGCAGTTTAAACTTTTCCTCTGACTATGATCCCTATTTGTGGCGTTGCCCCCTAAGTCAGGCTAAACCATGAAAAATGCTTGAAGCAAACAGCACTTGTTACAAAATGGGCAATGCATTCTAACAACACTATGAGGCCTATGCGATCCATAGAGGGAGCGGCTGTTTTGACCAAAGTCAGAATACTACGATACAACCGTGAGCTACAGAGTAAAAGGTGTACCGTTTAAAATCGCATTAGGAAACGCAGTAGTGAAAAGATGACAGCTGCCCCGCCGAAAATGGGCAGAAACTTTTGCGTTACAATGACCACAGTGAGTGGTGTAGCAAAATGTAGGCCCTATTTCCATTGCTTCCACTCAAATTCCCCAAAACAAATTACACCAAGGTACAAATAATTCATCCACCCTCTTCCACAAGGGCACCCACATCGTCATGGAACCTTCTTAGTCTTGTGGATCCACTGACATGCTGTTCAATGTGCTCCATTCTAAGTAGGTTACCCGGATCCCTGATATTCACGATACCTGAAAATTTTCACGATAATATTGGTGGCAACAAGATACACGAGAAAATCATAACTCGACAGCGATACGCAGGGTAGTTAATTGAGGTCCTAAGAAAGTGCAAACCGAGTCGAAATGTCGCACGAAGGTGAAGAGGATTTACTAGAATACTCCGATAACGAGCAGGAGATCCAGGTGGAGGCTTCTAAGGCCGCTGAGGCTGGCGCTGACACCAAGGACTCCGGAGAGGCTACAGGGGAGGCCGACAAAAAGGGCTCCTATGTGGGCATTCACTCGACTGGGTTTAAAGACTTTCTGCTGAAACCAGAGCTGTCGAGAGCCATTATCGACTGTGGTTTCGAGCATCCCTCCGAAGGTACGTATCGCGTAAAAACCGGGACGCGTTCCCTTGCACCTTTTTGCAGCAATTCACGCTAAGACTTCAGCCGCTCGGACAATTTTACTAACTTTAATTGTGTCATTCTACAGTCCAACAACATACAATTCCTCAATCTATTCACGGAACTGACGTGCTGTGCCAGGCCAAGTCTGGTCTAGGTAAGACCGCCGTCTTTGTGCTGTCTACCTTGCAGCAGTTGGACCCAGTGCCCGGTGAGGTTTCGGTCGTCGTCATCTGTAACGCGAGAGAACTGGCCTACCAAATCCGTAATGAGTACCTGAGATTCTCGAAGTACATGCCAGATGTTAAAACTGCCGTTTTCTACGGTGGTACCCCAATTACAAAGGACGCTGAGCTTCTCAAGAACAAGGAAACAGCCCCCCACATCGTGGTCGCCACCCCAGGTCGTTTGAAGGCTCTTGTTAGAGATAAGATAATTGACCTGTCATCAGTCAAGAACTTTGTTATCGACGAGTGTGACAAGGTTTTGGAGGAGTTAGGCATGCGTAAGGATGTTCAGGACATTTTCAGAGCTACTCCTAGAGATAAGCAAGTTATGATGTTTTCCGCCACTCTTTCTCAGGAAATGAGACCAATCTGCAGGCGTTTCCTGCAGAACCCTCTCGAGATTTTCGTCGATGACGAAGCTAAGTTAACCCTCCACGGTCTCCAGCAATACTACATCAAGCTGGAGGAGCGTGAGAAGAACCGCAAGCTCGCACAACTTTTGGACGACCTGGAGTTCAACCAAGTGATCATTTTCGTGAAGTCTACAAGCAGAGCTAATGAACTGACGAAACTATTGAACGCTTCGAACTTTCCTGCCATTACTGTACACGGTGGTATGAAACAAGAGGAGCGTATTGCCCGTTACAAGGCCTTCAAGGAATTCGAGAAGCGTATCTGTGTTTCGACTGACGTTTTTGGCAGAGGTATTGATATTGAGCGTATCAATCTGGCTATCAACTACGACTTGCCAAACGAGGCTGACCAGTACTTGCATCGTGTCGGCAGAGCTGGTAGATTTGGTACCAAGGGTTTGGCTATCTCGTTTGTTGCCACCAGCGAAGATGAAGAGATTCTAGCTAAAATCCAAGACAGATTCGACGTCAAGGTTGCTGAATTCCCTGAAGAGGGTGTCGACCCATCAACCTATCTAAACACTTAAACTTTGTTGGAATCATTACGGTTGCGATTCACATGAACTAAGATTAAAAGATAAAAGTTTGCAGTCTGAATAATGGCTCGTTATGTAAGGGCTTGTATGTAAGAATTAGGAAAAGTCAATGCCTCACCGCGAGCTATGTTAGTCGTAGCATCTCGATGTTTATGACACAGAACTTTTAAATTGAATGTTCGTATTTTACATCTAAATTATGAAGAAATTAGTAGTGGCTTCTAGCCTCCTAATCGGCGAAGGGCTCACACCAGCAGTACTATGGGCCGCCTAACTCCGGCCACCGGGGCTGGCAATTAAACTGGGAAAAGTTTGTTCAGGAGACCATATCTATTGAGGGTCCTTTAGCGAATCTTCCAGAGTGCTAAAACTCCGAAGCTTTGGGATTTGAAATTGATTTTCAGAAGGGGCGTCGTCATGAGGGGACGTAAAAGATGTTCTGGTAAGCTTAGGGAGGATCGGAGTGCTAAGAAAGGGCTTAGCCGCCTGAGCGTTATTGCCTTGGGTCTGATTCGAAAAGCTGTCATGGGATATATCTGACTCGGTGTTGTCAACATTGACGCTATGTTCGCTTTTGTCGCTCAAGACCTGGGTTGCCAACAAGCCGAGTGTGGCAAGCATACCGGAGTCTTTGCGATGCGCCTTGCTACTCCTATCTAGGTGGGCTTTTTTGGTCACAGATTGAGGTGTATTTCTGACGTGCAGAGATTTGGCGACCCCCGAGTCATTGAGAAGTCGCCCCAGTTTGTTTATTTCCTTGTTTTTCTCAATGATGGTCTCTTTGTATTTTGACAGTTTGAGATCTTGTAGGTGCACCTTTTGCTGAAGCTCCTGACATTCCATCACGAGCTGACATCTTATCCTTTCAAATTGCTGTTTTGTGAGGCTAGTTTCCACTTCGAAGCGCGAGTTTGTGTCTTTGAGGCCTGCCGTTAACATGAAGTTCTTGAACCTCAGTTGCTTTGCTTGTTCTCTTGCTTTTGAGGCCAGATGGACCAGCGCCTCCAAACTTTGAACAATCTCGTGGTTGGGTTGTGACTCCTCGCTAAGTGCATCCGAGTTTTTTACCGATTCAAGGTGAATGTGTCCGTTGTGATCCCTGTCACAAAAAGAGTCTATGCCAGACGGCGAGGGGTGTTCACCTGGGTTTAATATTTGCTCCGTTTTCAGCTTTTCAATAAGCAGCTTGGCCTTTTCCATAATAAGTTGCGACTCCTCGTTCAAACACTCGTCTGGCGACGGCGAGAGGCAAGAGGAACGCGATACCTCTGAATCCTGCCTGCGTACCGAGGTATCCACGATGGCGTCACTGTGAGGCTCTCCACTTTTCGCCATTGTGAGTTACTATCCTAAACCGAACCTGGTAGCACTCCTGTATATGGGCCCTTTCGCACTGCGGGTGAATTGGTTCAAAGACAGTAGTCTGGTGTCCTGCAAAGATATTTGCGGGCCGGGACTATTCTTGAAACACGCCGAGGCACTGACCTTTGGCTAACACGTTTTGCGGCAGCACCGGTCTCTCGGTCTTTGGTCTCCGGCTCTTGAGTCTCCTAGAACGCGTGTTGGAACTGCTGTTAAACGGTTCTGTAATTTTCCGGCTCTTCTAAAGAGCTTCTGAGAGGGCGTGCATACACAGCGAGAGGATTTCGCGTCAGCCAAAACACGCGTCGGACGCGTCGCATGAATACCCCGTAACAGGATACGTGTACAATGACATAGAAACGGCTTCTTTGAGTACACAAGTATTCAGGGGATACCCATGGCCGGAGAAAGATGCCACCTCAGCGGCTAAACAGCGTGGCAAACAATCTCAGATTAGCAAAACATGAGGACACACAATGTTGTCAAGTCCACAGCTTATCATTCGGTCATTATTCTTCTTGCAGAACATGCTAATAATTATCCCCAAAAGAGGTTTATATTTTGACCTCCCGAGCAGCTTCGGAATTCAGGCCTTTGAGCAACACGCAGTATCAACCTTCGAAGTTTCACTTACACAAGTTCAGGAAGCTAAAGTCTTATGTATTTCGAGCCTCTCTGCCTTGCTGTTGAAATGTCTTGTATAGACTCTGTGTGACTATTGTGCGGGGGGCTCGTTCATGCTCTTTAATATATCTACAGCCGCGGATATATTTTTTATTCTCAGTGTAAACCTTGCAATATATTACGTACACAGCGATACACGTCAACCACGACACTGGGCCCTCAGCAATGGATCATAGAGCAGTAGTTCACATATTCAGTAGAGGCAGCGGCCTAGTCGAGCTTCCCTTAACAATGAATGTGGGTTTAAACGATATATAACATTCTACCCGTGATATTAAGTTATACAGTATGTAATAAGACAACAGAAAAACAGTACCGGGAAAGTCTCCGTATTGGCATGAATAATGGTGTCTAACGGTAAGATTTCTGGAATCTAGAGCGAGCACCCTTACCACCGAACTTCTTGGGCTCTGGTCTTCTGGAGTCAGCAATCAACAAGGTTCTGTCGTAAGTGGTGAAGATCTTCTTCAATTCGTTCTTGGACTGCTCATCCACGAACTTCTGGTGGTAGGCAACCAAACCCTTGGCAATAGCCTGTCTGATGGCGTACACTTGAGAGACGTGACCACCACCGGTAACTCTGACTCTGATGTCGATGTTGGCGAACTTGTCCAAACCGGCCAACACCAAAGGCTCGTAGACCTTGAATCTCAAGATCTCTGGCTCGACCAAAGTGATTGGGGAACCGTTGACCTTGATCAAACCCTTACCAGCCTTGACGTGGGCGACGGCAGTGGCAGACTTCTTCTTACCGAAAGTCTAGATGACGTTAGTAACAGTTGAGAAACGGGCCAGGGAAGTTCGGCGCTGCGACACTGGGCGATCCGCGCCCGTCGGATTTCAATTCAATTTTCCTCACCTCATGGTCCTTGGAATTCGAGACCGCTGGCCGTATTGTGCTTTGAAAGCGCGGCTTGCTGCATCTCGGCTTGGGCGCATTCTTTTGGTGTTTGATCCCTTTCGCTCATCTCTTATTCATTGTAGATTTCAAGGCCCGAAAATAAACTGTGCGCTCTCCGCTTCCCCATGGTTAACTCTCAAATTCCACATACTTGAACACTTGGGACAGTAGACATCTTGTGCTTGCTTTATGGCGATAGTACCCTCTTGGATTGAAATTAGCCAGCGAGCTCTATTGTCAAAGCTGTTGATGAAAGTTTTTTCGAACTGCCGCTCCCGCCAGTCTCTCCGTCGGTAGTTACCTCTCCTCGCCCCTACGCCATATTCCCTACTCCGCCTAGCACGCTGCTTCGCGCCCGGGCTCCAGGCGGCTCTCCCACTAGGACAGCTGCTAGAGCCCCCAGCGTAGGCAGAGCGCCCCCTGCGAGGAACCACCAGCCCGGACCCGGCAGCTCGTCCGACGAGTCACCTCTTTCCTCCACACAATTAAAATAAGCGAAAGGCGCGTTCTGAGGCACGCAACTTTCTCAGGTGAAATCAATTACATATGTATGGGTGTGTCTGTGATGTACGGGTTTGGTATGACTGCCAAACGTTCTCTTGGACTGCTCTACATCCGTACATATATCATATTAAAAAAAGTTGCGTGGGTAAAAACTGTCAAGCTGCGTGGGCTACTAGCGAAATGGAGGGGCGCAGGTATCCTCAGTGGGCTCGGGTCTGGGAGCTAGGTCGCAAGAGTCCTAGCGGGGGAATCTCACCCTGCGCTAGGCGGAGCGCAGTTCCTGCTAGGCTCAGGGTATGCGCCTGTGCTAGGCAGGCTCCCGCAGTAGGAGCCTGCAACCCTCACCCAGTCCTTCCGCCTGGCGGGCTGGAGGACCTGACCCGTGATGCTCGAAAATTTTGTAGTTAGGCGATATTGATATTCGTGAATCGAAGATAGCCTTACTACATATCGAAGGTACAGCAGGAATCAAGTAACAATGGGTATGTGGTATACGTTGATAAAATGGTTGAGAGCACACAGCGGAGACAGCTAATGGAATAGCGCAAGCCTTAGATGGCAGTTGTATACCGATGAGCGTGGAGTTCAATGAACGTGCGATACGATGAGGATTGCGATGAGGCGGTTTGCAGCAGTTGTTGGGAATCGCCCTGCTTGAATTGTAGCCGAAAGTGTGGTTTGCTCAATCTTGGTCCGTTGCAGAATTACTAACCCCGCGCAGCTATCGCTAAGAACTTACCAATCTTGAAGAACCACTTCAGAAAGCACTGGCAGGAGCGCGTCAAGGTGCACTTCGACCAAGCCGGTAAGAAGGTGTCTAGACGTCATGCCAGAGCTGCCAAGGCCGCCAAGATTGCCCCAAGACCATTGGACTTGTTGAGACCAGTTGTCAAGCCCCCAACCATCAAGTACAACAGAAAGGTGAGAGCTGGCAGAGGTTTCACTTTGGCCGAGGTCAAGGCCGCTGGTTTGACTCCAGCTTACGCTAGAACCATCGGTATTGCTGTTGACCACAGACGTCAAAACAGAAACCAGGAGATCTTCGACTTGAACGTGCAAAGATTGCAGGAATACCAATCCAAGATAATCGTCTTCCCAAGAAACGGTAAGGCTCCAGAGGCCGAGCAAGTCTTGTCGACTGCTGCTGCCTTCCCAATTGCCCAGCCAACCGGTGAGCAGGGTACCAGAGCTGTCGAGGACAACGGTGAATCCGCTTACAGAACTTTGAGATTGGCCAGATCCGACAAGAGACTCGCTGGTGTCAGAGAGAAGAGAGCCAGAGAGTTGGCTGAAGCTGAAGCTGACAAGAAGAAATAAACTAAGCATGCACATACCTAAAGTGTTCGCGTTCTCTTTTATGTACATTGTATAGTTGGAAGCCCAAAACTAATTTAAGCTGGAAGCGCAGAAGCAGAGCGTTCGGGACGTTCGCGCACCACGAAGTTCAGCTGCAAGCGCTGACGGGTCACGAGCAGCTCCTGCCCGCTACACGCCGTGCGGTGCGGTGCGCGCCTGCTAGGTGTGGTATCAAATAGTTCTTGCCCTCCAAGGCTCTCTACCGACAGCGATTTCCCTCGGTGTCACATCAATTAGGATCCAAGCTTAAATTAAATTGTACACAGATATAGACTATATGCAACTTAAACCACTTTAGTCGAACAGACCGAAACCCATGTCGTCGTCGGATTCCTCCTTGGCCTCTTCCTCCTTCTCCTCGGCAGCGGCCTCGTCACCACCAGCGGCGGCACCGGCACCGGCACCACCAGTTGGGGCAGCGGCGGAACCAGCAGAGAAGTTAACCAATAGGCTCTTCAAGTCTTGGCCGTCCAAAGCCCTGGCGAAAATGTCAGCCCAGATACCCTCGATCTGGATGTTGGCAGCTTCAGTCAAAGCCAACAACTTCTCGGTGGAGATTTCGACTTCAGAGTCGGCCAAGATCAAGGCAGCGTAGGACAAAGCAGTTTCAGTAGACATTTCTTCCTGGTTAATTTCTTTAGAGAAGTGGAATAGAGATAATCAAATTAAGCTTCAAAAGCAGACTATTTCTTTGACCTTTTTGAATCCAAAAGTGTAGGTTGGAAACGATTGTCGATGCCTGTCTGAAATTTTTTTTCACCCACCTCTTTGAAAAAGTTGTGCGTGGTAAAATTTCACGACTCTACTATAGAGTAGGGTAACATTTCCACGATCATGTGGCTTAAGACGCTCAGACCTTGTTGATCAGCCTCATAGTTAGGGATAAGTAGAACAGGTCAATCTGGCAACAGTGCTAAGATTGAAAAGCGTGCACAATTGGGTAAAGGAAATGCTAGTGACTTGATTTTTTTTTTCGTAGCGGTTACCTCCTATTTGGGGAGTTCTCTCGCTCGTGCTCGGCTAAGCTCAGCTTAATGGCTTGCTCAATCATATGGTTCTCTATCTCTGCTGCCGTGGCATTGGCAGACCAAAGTGGTGCAGGAGGTGTACGCTGAAATTCCACAGCATGATCATTCGAATTCGAGCGTGGTGTAGATGTTGATGTGAGACCAGCTGATGCTTGGTGCCCTGGAGTAACCAGTTGGTTGCTAACGTGGATTGCTGTTGCATTGGCGGACCGCCTTGCAAGACGCATGCGCTCTTTGTTGAGCTTAACCTGCCAGTCAGGCCTCAGCGAATCTGAAGTAACCACCCGGCGATCTGTGGACGCCAACGAGCCGCGGCGGTCAGGAGCATGTGGGACGGGTTCTTCTAGGGAATCCTTCTTGGAGTGCACGTAAGAAGAGGGTGCGAGTCCTTGCAGTCCAACATTGCGGTCAGTAGGAGCCTCATACGTGATACCGAAGTCGGGAGTCGCACAGTAAGGGCAGTTCGTGGGCTCGGACGTAAGCATATTGGGGTCCTTCTCCTCATCCCGCGGCTTTGAGGGGTCCTCTTCGTCATGCGGAAAGTGGGGGTCTGCCCTTTTTATCTGTACAAAGCACTCGCTGCAAATTGGCTGCAGGCAGCATCTAGACATGTTCATGGGTTGAGGGTAATACAGGAAACAAATGGGGCACTCTGATCCGTTGCTGTACATTGCGTACTTCAAATCATCACTTGGCAAGTTCGGGTTTGATTGCAGTTTACTCTGCTTTGCCTCTATTTTACTTTCAAGGAACCTTTCATTTTCCCTTTCCTGCCAAATGATCCTCTTCTTATAAAGCCTTGCCTTGAAAATCTTGGATCGCATGCGGCGCTGCTCACGTCGCGAGAGCGTCTTGTCTATGAGATGGTCGATATCACTCTGCGTTAAGTCACCGATAGGGATATCTTCAAAGGTCTCAAGTTTCTCATTGAAGGGTGCATGTAGTGGTAAGGCTTCAATAATTTTAATCACTTCTTCGCGGCTCCAAGAATTGTCGAAATCTTGGAGCGGTGTATAAAACGGTGCCAGTCGCCGCTCTATTATCAGATTCTTGACCACTTTAGTGTCGTAGTCCAACTTGTCAGTACCGCAGCTGCCAAAGGGAGCAAGGAAACCACCATCTACTGTCTCGTTGTACTTCACTATGAGCTGCTTCACATGGCGCTCCTCTGTCTTTTCCTTGTCCTTAGTTGATTTCCGCTTGTATGGGTTTCCGTTTCCGTTGGCCTCGGAGGAGCTTGATCTGCGCCTGGAACTGAGAAGGTTTCCTACTAGTGACGACGTTCGTTGGCTTCGCGCGCCAGATGCTGTCGTTCCATTCCTTCCGCTTGATGTCTGTGCTGCGGAAGCGCTCATAGACCTGTTGGGCCTCGCAATGCCTTCATTTTCCAGTTTCCCCGGTACGTTCCCCATTAATGCGTTATTTATAATGTTTCCCGTTTTACGTAGAATGCTCTTTAAAACTGGGCGTCCGCCGCTCTTCAAGAGATCCGAATTTTCTGTTCCTAGCCAACAGACTTTATCTTGTTGACTTTATGGAGTTCAGCCTCTATGTGTTCGGCGGAAGGATCCGGCTTTTTATATATACGCCCCCTTTCTCCGAGTATCAAATTTAACGTCGTCAGACTTCTAATCGACAAAGAATGGCATAATAAACCATTTTATGCACAATCGGAATACGGCAGGGGTGTTTAAATATTTACAATTAATGCTCTAAATGTTGTATGTATTAAAAGCGCACACATGTGTGTTGCATTTGAACTGTACTATCTAGTTGATCAGCTTGTACATCGGAGAACAGCGGTTTGGGCCCACGCGGGTAGCGCGGCGGCTGGCTTGCTTATATTAAGCGCCTGCAGCCGTTGAACATTCAGTCAAACTTCTCCCTCGACCCCAGCCTTCGCTCTTCCCAGAGCAGTCTCGGGTATTGAGCGCGAACAATGTATTTTCGTTGCCGAAAAATAAATACGCCTAAACGCCAAGGTTATAGTGACAAAATCAAAATTTATGTGGGGGAAAAGTGAAAGTTGAAACTAAAAAGATTTTTGTAATTCTATTTTTGCTGATCGCACTGTATATATCTAAATCACCGTGACATGCTAGAGCCTGCTCTACCAGTTGCCTTCGGCCTTGAGGTCCTTGGATAGCTGGCCCACAGACTTGACAACTCTCTCAACAATCTCTTCGACATCCTTTTCGGTGATAACGAATGCAGGCGCTAGTAGAGAAATATCACCGCTGCTTCCGTCTGCGTTACCTTGCATGCCCATAACGTTTAGGCCATTCTGGAAACAAATGTCCTGGAAACGGTGAGCAACGTCAAGTTCTACTGGGAAAGTTTCTTTCGTAGCTCTGTCCTTGACAAACTCCATAGACCAGAACCCACCAATACCTCTCACATCGCCAACAATGTTGTCCTCGCTTAGCAAAGCTTTCTGCAACTTCTCACCCATCAAATTACCCATTTTGAAGATGTTTGCCGTCAAGCCATCGCGGGCAATTTTCTTCTGGATTTCAAGGGCAACAGCACAGTTGAAGCCGTGAGATGAGTAAGTTTGAGCACCAAACACTGAGTTTGTGCCCTCTATGTAGGCTTTTCTGATCTTGGGGCCCACTAGAACACCGGCGATAGTGACATAACCAGAACCCAAAGTCTTTCCCACAGTTTGGATGTCAGGGGCATCCTTAGGGTCCAAAAAGTTCTCCCAGCAGTTTAGCTTGCCGTTAGGGTTGCTTCTGCCAGTGCCGCACATGACTTCGTCCAACATCATGATCACATCGTACTTGTTGCACAGAGCACGAATGCCTGGCAAGTAACCCTTTGGAGGAGGGGCAGTACCTAGCGATGAACCTGGCAGAGTTTCCACGACAACACAAGAAATAGTGTTAGGATCATTGTCGACAATCATTTTTTCCAAAGTGTCCAATAGGCGCTGAGAGTATTCCTCCTCAGTTTCACCCTTCTTTTGGAAACGGTAGGGGTAGCAGGCGGGCATCTTCAAGCATTTCTCTTGGGAGATACAGATATCTTCGAAGGCGTTGAAACGCGAGCAGTTGGAAATGGATAGCGCACCCAAGGTGAAACCGTGGTAAGAAGTGTCTCTGGAGATAATCTTGATCTTTTCTGGGCGGCCACGTTCTTGCTGGTATTGTCTGATGATCTTCAAAGCATTTTCATTACTTTCAGATCCGGAGCAGCACCACAAAGCAGCAGCAAAGGCGCCCTTTGGGGAGTTTTCGATGTAGAACTTGGCCAAGTCTTCGGAGGCCTGGTTACCAATCAAAGAAGGGAAAGAGTAGGTGTTCTCGCTGGCAGCCTTGTTAATAATGGGGAGAACTTCTTCGTCACCCCAGCCCAGAGCGCCCACGGCGGCACCCGTGACACCGTCGATGATGTCTTCGTAGACCTTTCCGTCTTTCTCGATGGTCATGTGAACACCTTTGCCGCGCAAGACTTGGGGCATTTTCTTATTGATGGTGCCTTGAAAGACGTAGGATTCGGTTGGGACAGAGTCTGTAGTCATTGTGTGAAGGGGGAGGGTTGTGCGTTTCTATAGTGAGAGCTTCTATTTGAAGTAGCTGTCGTGTTCCAGTAGCTTTGGATAGTGGTGTTGGAACAAATATCTTAGGTCTCTTGGTTCGCAACAACCCTCTTTATAAACCTTTCTTAACGGCATTCCGATTTTTTGGGGGGGCCGCCCCAACGCCGGTTAATGATAGCGTTAACTTCGCTTATCGCGCCATGGATTCGATTGTGATCCTCTTCTTGCTCGTACATGATCGGCTATACTGTTGACTGTCAAGGAAATTGATCGCCGAGTTGGCTAGAGGGGCTTGATTACTTGATAACAGCCCCCACGTTATCCCGGATCGCTGCCAACGATAGCATCTGGAAAGCTACTTCTCGCTTTGAACACCCGCTTACGGGTCTTCTTGCCGACGGCTACGCATTCCCAAAAAGGCATATTTATCCGAGAACTTTTCTTCTCGGAACGAGGAAGCTACTATTTCGTATAAGAGTATATTGTGCTCGTCGTTGACGATGTATCAGGACTCTTTCAATTAAGGCCACATTGAAGTTGTTCCACCAAGCACATGTGTGTTCACGTACATAGGAACCATGGGCTGGTTTACCAAGGCGAAGCCGATAGACGATCAGTCGAGACCGCCCTCGCGGTCCTCTAGAAAGCAGTGTTGGGAGTCGAGAGACGTCTTCTTCCAGTGTCTGGACAAGATTTCTGTGGTCAACGCTCTTGATCCCAAGAACCAGGAGGCCATCCAGAAGAACTGCAAGGACCAGGAGAATAAATACGAACAGGACTGCGCGACAAGTTGGATCAAGTACTTCAAGGAGAAGCGCGTAGTCGACCACAAGCGCGAAAAGTTTATGCAAGAGATGGAAAGCAAAAACGCTCAGCAGATCGATCTTTCCGGGGTGCTGAGACGTTAGCGCGCGAGCGAAACAGCCCGCACACGCATGCCCAGCCGTAGAAGCCTATATATATTCAGTAATCGAACATGACGTTAGAGAGAAACGTCGCAAGCCGTGTGCAGTGGGGCTCGGTGTGTTCCTCGTCCATACCTGCGGCGTATGCCTGTCACGCGCTCCGCTCCGCTCCGCTACACCTCTGTGGCACGTGATTAATTGAAATCCACCAGGCGCTTGGCGGCCCATGCAACCGTTCAGAGTGAGAGTGAGCGCATATGGCAAGAGAGAAAAAAGGCTGCAGACTCTGCGGCTTATACACCCATTTTACCAAGACACGTGGAACTCACCTCTGCGGTCTTCACTTTCTTCCGTCATTAAGTGCGCGTCGGAGGCTGCCCATGCTGGGAAAGCAGCGATTTCACATCATTATATACGTGATCTGGATTTAACCGCCCAGCCTCCTCAGCTCCAATACCGGAACCCTAAAGCTTGTGGTTTAACGGCTTCTCAAAGAGCAGAATCGTATGCCATTTCTTTTTACTACAGCTCCACCCCGATCGGGCCTTTCTCCAGTTTTTTAATGCTTCCTCAACCCCCAAAATTGACGCTGGAGACACAAAAACCCGTTTTCGGTATAACCACAAAGGCCCGAATTGTGTATTCCTAACTCCACCCACTTCAGCGGGTATCAGATAGGGGCAGGGAGTAAATTAAGGCTGCATGCGCGATTATAGCACGCTAGTATGAGTGCGATCAGATCAGAGGTGGAGCGGGGACAGAAAGGTATAAAAGGCCGAGAGTTTGGAGGTTACTTCCTTCAGTCTGAGACTCACTTTCTCTTGTTTTGTTGTTCTTTTAAAGCCAGGTTAGATATTACTCACTGTATTAACTACATACCAGACCTCTAGTTACCATCAGCGATGTTCGAGACAGATCTCATAAAGAGGGCGGGAAACGAGGCAACCAGCGTCAACCCGGCGATCGGGGTTGACCTTAAGATGACAGAGCACGGTTCAGACTGGCTGTGGGCCGTTTTCTCTGTCTTTGGACTCGTTTCTCTGATCTACGCGGTGTTGTTTGTCGTGTACGAGCACAGAGGCACCACTATTCACCGGTACGCGGTTGCGGGTCCACTGAGCATTTCACTCGTGCTGGCATTCTCGTACTTTACCATGGCTTCGAACCTCGGTTGGACTGCAGTCCAGGCTGAGTTTAACAACCTGACGACGCCAAACCAAAGCGAGGTCCCCGGAATCAGGCAAATATTTTATGCCAAGTATGTGGCCTGGTTCCTAACGTGGCCCGTGCTTCTCTACCTCACGGAGCTAACAGGCGTTGTCACCAGGGACTCGAGCAGCATCATGGGGCCCAGGCCTTGGTCGTTTTTCGACCTTGCGCACGGACTGTTCCTGCAAATCTGCGGAAGCTTGTTCTTCATCATCGGTCTTCTGGTGGGCTCTCTGATCCAGTCGAGCTACAAGTGGGGTTACTGGACCATGGCAGCCTTTGCACAACTGCTGGTCACGTACCTAATATTTAAGCACCAGTTGGTGGACCTTACAATCAGTGGTATCAAGCTTGTTCTGCTGGTGTTCACGCATGTGTGCATTTACCTCTACCTTGTTGCGTGGGGTCTTTCGGACGGTGGCAACGTGATCACAGTCGACTCGGCCCATGTTTTCTTCGGTGTGCTGGACCTCCTAATCTTTGTAGTTGTGCCTGCGCTGCTTGTGGCAACCGCCACCTCCTCGGGAGTCATGCCAACTTTCTTCTCGAGACACAACGGCAACAGCGACTTGGAGAAGCAAGCCGCTAGCGATGAGGCAATCAGACAGTCTGGTGAAACTGCAGTCCCAAGCACCACAGTTGCGCCCCGTACCAACAATATCGGAATTGCTACCCAAGAGCCAGTAGCGGCTTAACTTTGAGGTGCTTCATTGGGGCAGGGTCCCTCTGACATCTTTAATTTCTTGTTCCTTGGCCTAACTACTAATCCAGATACCAGGTGGAAACCTATTAATGCAGCTAATAATGAATCTACTAGTAATACCTAATTAAAGTGTTTTGTCTAATCTTCGATATTTACTTTTAATGATATGTCTTTCTCATTAACATTTGGTATTTTTTTTTGTTCGCATTCCAAAAGAATATGCCGACAACTAATAACACAAGCTTGCCAACATAGTACTAACATCGCACACCGAAATCCAAGAGCGCTCCTACCGGGGGCCAAAGCACAACCTATTCAGAAAAAGAGAAAAACCTAACCAACAATTATAATGTTACATACTTTATAATACAACTTGGCCTCTACTGAGACCTACGCCGTCATTACCTTAGCGATGGTTGTTCTGGTGGATGCAGGATTATGTCTGTGATGGGACACGTCTCTCTTAGCTTTAGATTCGCTCTGGAACACCTCGATTTTGGCCTTAGCGCCGTTTTTGGCGGTCACCACACAGAACTGGCCATTTCCGGCACCAGCAGAACCGCCACCAGAAACCTCGTTGACACTTTGCTTCGCAGGATCGATTTCACAAGGGAGCCCCAAACACTGTGACTCATCGTCACAGGCAATTCTGATACCGAACGATGGCATATCGTTCTTGAAGGGGCAAGAGTCCTCCAGGTACACGGGATTCCATCCAATTTTCACATAAGTGTTTTTGGAGTCGTCCATGTTGGCGCCCGCAACATAAGGCGCCCAGTTACCCTGTGGAGATGAGCTAGATCCCCACTTGCAGCCGTCCTCAACGCTTGTTCCTGGTGCGTTGATGTAGAAATGAGAAGCTGTGCCCGCCCAGTACTCCGTACCTGGCACGGCAAGTACCTCCTCAGATCCACCGTCGACGAACGTTGGTATCAACATCTCCTCGTTTCCTGGCAGAACCGTTTGGCAGAACGCAACGCCTGAACCCGCGCTGTTCTTAGCAACAACAGTTCCTTTGCCGTCATAGCAGTAGTCGTTCTGTGGGTTGGGCTTCTGCAGCTCACCGTTTTCGTCACAGTACAGCCCACCATATTGAGACTGTGGGTACGTGTAGCTCGTGGCATCAGGGTCCCACTGGCCGGATAACTGACCTGGAGCGCATGCGTAAGGGCACCAGCTTCCGTAAGAGCAAGGCTGGTCCCAGCTCATCGCCCAACCACCGTTTTGTCCACTGCTCTGGACAGAAACCATGCCATCATGGTTTGGGAATGCGCATGTTCCACCGCGGCGGAAGAGATGCGTAACCGGCTTACCTTGCACGGACTTACCTTCTCTCTTAGCCTGCTCGTGGTTGTGCAGGTTGTTGTATGAATTTGCGGCCGCAGCCTGCGAACATGCCGCAGCTAGTGCTATAAGCGTAGTATACATCGTTGCGTGCTCTATAGTGCTAACCTCGGTTTTGATCTGATCATCATCGTCGAAACCACCTACCATTTAAATACCCACTTGCGAGAGAATTTATAACGATCTTGCAAAAATCTGTATCGCACCGCCGTAGTCGCTGGCGTGAGAGCAGATGCACTGTTGATGCCTAGTATCCCGCTCGAACTTTCTTTTCTGATGCGATCCAGAACCCTGGCGCATTTCCGGGCGCATTCCCGCTGCATGATTACATAACACACATGGTTTCAAAATGTTCTAGTGCATCATAAAACAATCGATAGGCACAGTTAGTGTTCTGACGCATTTGCCTGCGCGGTTCTTATTAGGCGTCCTTTGCCAGACGCTGCGTTGATGATCCATGATTATCCATGACAACACTAATACAGGCCTGGCCCTTAGCAGCTTAGTAAAGGATGGCGCAGCAGGCTGTTCTAACGGATTCACAACCAGCCGCTGGTTGGTAGTTGCAGTGCGTAAATGCTCTTTGTTACGAAGCCGGGGACTGCAACCTTGTGCGCGGCTTGAACGGCTCCGAAAAGAAACCAGTGTCAGCGCTGAAAGGTTGTGACGCAGAACGTTTGGTTTCATGAAGCCGAAGTGAGCGCTTTTCTTTCCGAAATGCTTTAACAAGATTAGTAGGTAAGTTGGCGCGCTAGTGCCAAAGGGATCCATCACAGCAGAACTGGCTGAGGTTGGGGTATGCTCTCTCCGTCTGACTAAAGCTCTATTAAGCTGTTTTTCCGTCTATCGCCGCGGAGAACTGTGCCATGGCACAAATGCTTTCCTAAGAGATGTTTGGCAGCACCGGGATGTACTGCGCTAGGAAACATGCTGCGACGGAGATATCGTAGGTACTCCGAAGGGACTCTTCGGCGCAACTATTGCATTAGAAATGAGCTGAAGCACGGCACTATAAGCGGCCCCGAATGGTTCACACGTGCGGTAAATTTCATACGAAGTATATCCAATACGCTTCACGAGCAGGAGCTTGGTGTGGCAGCGGTGCTCTGCGTCGCTAGTTAAACGAGCCGAGATTGAACTCACGTGCAAGTATGACGCTCTTTTAATACCCTTGGAAATACGACAGAGGCAGGAGCCTGCTTGCGCACAGAAAACCAGCTGAATCGATGGTGCCTGCACCAATACTTCGAAATGTTCGTTCGCTTACTCGGAAACGCAGCGATTCCGCGCTCTGAGAAGCGAGTCGTTTTCTCTCGCACCACCGGAAAAGGCTTTCAAGCTACGCAGGAGACTACGGGCCCATTTAAGAGCTATTACGGCCTTTAGGTTCGGTGTTGAACCAAATTCCCTTCTGGTAACTGCACCCAGCGCCCAACAAGCAGTTTCGCCCTACGACAACCGGCTCGTATTTAGTCCGTGCATCCCAGTTCCCCGCAACGAGCACTTTTTTCAGAACAGTTCTCACACGTGTATTCTTATCGCGTCGCCAATGCTCGTTAAACTGGTAGCGCCAGGCTCTTTTCCTGCATCGTTCCGGTCTGTCCGCTTTTAGGCATCAACCGTTCTTCAAGTGCCAAGACATGGGTACTTTCGTACTCATGCACACCTAGGTTTTCTTCAAAAAGTAAAAATGCACAAGACAAAAATGCTTACTATTATATTTGCACCACAGCTGTCAATCACGGAGAAACACACACCTCCTAGAACCCAAAATGTACTCTGGGAAGGAAATTAGGATTCTCACGCTTTTGTTCATCGATACGCTATTCTTCTTCTTGGAAATCGTTGTCGGGTATGCGGTCCACTCCCTGGCGTTGATTGCGGATTCCTTCCATATGTTGAACGACATCTTCTCACTAATAATAGCGCTATGGGCCGTCAACGTTTCAAAGAACCGCGGAGCGGATGCTTCCTACACTTATGGGTGGAAGAGAGCGGAGATTCTCGGCGCTCTAGTCAACGCTGTTTTCCTGATTGCGCTGTGCGTGTCTATCCTGATTGAAGCAATTCAGCGTTTTTTCCAGCCGCAAGAGATTGAGAACCCTAAATTAGTGCTAATTGTGGGTTGCTTGGGTCTTGCGTCCAACCTCATCGGTCTTGTTCTCTTCCACGAGCATGGTCACTCTCACGGCCACTCGCACTCATACGGCGAATCTGAATCACTGGACGCGGACTACGAGTCGGGACACGGCCACTCGCACGCCAGTGCTTCTCCAGACGAGTCTTCCCACAATATTGGAGAAATGCTGCCTTCTAACGTTGTAGAATCCTACAGTCGTGAAGCTTCTCCTCTTCTAGGCAACAAAGACAGCAACGGTAATGCGCAAGTGGACCATGAGCACAAAAAGAACCAGAAGTCTCTGAACATGCATGGTGTGTTTTTGCATGTCCTTGGTGACGCCCTGGGAAACGTCGGTGTTATCGCCACCGCGTTGTTCATTTGGAAAACCCAATATTCCTGGAGATTTTACACAGACCCTGCAGTTTCATTGTTGATCACCGTTATAATCTTTTCTTCAGCTCTGCCGCTGTCTTTCAAAGCCTCGCGAATCCTGCTGCAGGCGACACCCAGCTCAGTTTCCGCTGACGAGGTGAAACAGGAAATCATGGAAATTCCAGGGGTCGTGTCTGTCCATGACTTTCATATCTGGAACTTGACTGAGTCATTGTCCATCGCTTCAATCCACGTCGAGATAGAGTCTACCCCAGATGAGTTTATTACGGTTGCTAGTTTGATAAGAAGTATCTTCCATCGCCACAACATCCATTCCGCCACGGTGCAGCCAGAGTTCGTGTCCGGAAATGTTAGCGATGACACCTATAAAAGGTTTTCAAGAATCGCTGGCGGCGGAGTGTATGGATCTTCATCCCTATCGCTGAGAAATGACGCGCTTGACAGAGGAAATGCCGCATACGGTGCCACCTCAAGCGAAGCTCGCTGCATTTTCGACGAGGCCGCCAACTGCAACACTGACAACTGCCTACCTTCTGAGCACTGAAACTTTTAAGAAAAGAAGATAAGAAAATATTATAATCAATCAGAGCTGTTAATTTGTCAAAAGCTGTTTTTACTTTCAATCCTAAAAATCATTTCTATTATAATACATGAGTATATTCAAGTCCGGCCTTATTTGAACAAGCTTTTTTATTTTACAACGGCCTCGATTCTTTTTATTAGAGAGTAAGACATTTCGAGTTCCTGTATTGTTACACTTTAAGCCTTATGAGCCCATCTCAAAGACTTCCCTGCCTCCATGCCCAAACTTTCCTCATTAACATTATCAGCTTTTGCGCCAGTAAAACTGCACTCGTATCCGCGTATTACGGCTGCGTCTTTGATGTCACTAGGGCCTTCCTGGGGCTGGCCATCTTCTGCTGTCCCACAGTCGTCGTAATAGCCTCCTATTAGCTGAGCCCGGCTCTTTTTGAACTTGTCTCTAATCTCAACGTTTACGGGGATCGTAACTTTCTCCCAAACAGTAGTTGGAAGTGGCACTTTATTAGAACAGGAATTGATTTCCGTGGCAAATATCGTCGCGTCTACCAAAGAGCCATTAGTGGCGGTCACAACGAAGTTCAAAAAGTCAGGGCTAGATGGTCTCTTCAAAATTGATTTGAGCACTCGCTCTCTGCGATGGCGGTGTGGAAGGGACTTGGGTCCTACAGGCGTCTGTTTTTTAGAATGCGTGCGAAATAGAGGCAGAATGTCGGTAGTGTTTGCCTCAGGGTGTCCTTCTGGGCCGTCATGAAGAGCACCATCGTTGAGAAGGCTTGAATGCATGAGGGCCGATGACAAGAGAAAGTCCTTCAAGGAAGGAGGGCTATGGGAATCTTGATTTTCGAATGCACACGCATCGGGGGGAGTGACTGATAGTGATGCTGAAGGACTGATGATGCTGTTTCCACTTGCGCAGCTGTCGTCACTTAATGTGTCTTCGTCAGAGTTCAGGTCAGGTACATCTTTAGTAAGTGCAGTCATTTGATAATTACCGTTGGCAAATGCAACTGCAACAGGCCTTCTGCGGCGTGCTCTGGAGGGTTTAGAGGGTGACTCAACGCTGCGTGCTGGAAACCTGTAGCCAGACTTCGAACCCAATCTAAGTGGAGGGGCGGCCAGCGCTTCCTCGACCACCTGGGCCCTTGGCGTCAGTCTTGCCATACGTGTGTTGTGTACAAGCCCAAAGGCCGCTTCGTTATTATTGATCTGCTTTGTGGGCGTGCTAGTTAGTGCTTGCATCGCTGCTATGCAAGAGAACGTGGTTACTCAGATATTCTCCGCCGGTCTCACCCTCCGACTACAATCAGCACTCCGAGATTGGCAAACTCCTTCACTCTTTAAATACCTTTCATGATCAACTTGTCTGTCCTTCCACGGGCACCTATGGTATAACCACCAGTGACTGGTGAGCATGCCAGCCGAAAGCTGCACCATGTACCCGCATTCCTCCACTGTGCAAATTTACCACTCTTAACCGTTGACTCTACGCCGGCTTCCTGCACGACCGCCGCGCTGGATTCTATGAAGGCACCTAAAAGTTCCTCGAGACGTGCCTGAAATCGTCATTTGTGGGCTCATAGGCACGAGCTAATTAATTGTTTGTTTACGAATCGTACTGAAATGGAAACCACTTTTCCAGATTAATCATGTACGCGAAAGGAATTGGTCAAATTTTTCATTCCGTAGGCAAGAATGTTCAGTTCCCGCAGGTACACTACATAAAACAAATTTGAAAGCTCGGTTAGATAAGACCGGTGAACCGCCCCTAGAGAAACGGTGGCTCCGATCCGTGGGGGGAGAAGATAGGTCGAGGCCTGAAGTGCGGACCTACTACCCGACCCGTATAACTCAAGACGTCAAATGCACGACCGTTGAGCCGCGGAGGCTTAACACTGATTTGATTAGGTGGTTCCGAAAGACCGACCACTGCCTTGATAAACAACAACAAATATTGACCAAATAGGATGATTTTAATAATATAGCAACGGAGTTCGGGAGAACGGTGTGGCTGGTGACCAAGCTATCAGAAAGCATACGACAGGTGGTGGGGGTGTCTATTTTAGGATATGAGGTTGGAAGTGTCACGTGTCAACTGCGTGCCAGGTGCCAACGAAGTGACTTGTGAATGAGTCGGCGTCGCGACACAATCAGTCTCAACACAAAGAGAACTAGTACAACAAAATGTGCTATATAAGTGACAATTTCCCCAACATTTCCATTGTTACATTTGCCTTTGCCCACGTCCCGAATTTGGCACACTATGTCCGACTCCGTCGAAAGTTCAAGATCTGTCGAACGCGCAAAGACGTTTCCGTTGCTGCAACAGACTCACGAATTCCTTGCCCAGCTTCCAGCTTGCAGAATTCTAGAGGCTAACGCTAAGCCGATTATCAGCTCGATTGCGAGTTCCAAGCCAGCAAAATGGGCATCACCTGCCGCAAAAGTGGCCGACAACATAGCCGACAAAGGCCTAGAGTTTGCAGAAAACTGGGCGCCCAGCTTGAAAACCAAGACTTACCAAGACTTATGCCACGATGCACTAGTGCCTTTTAACTACTCCAAAGAAACGGTCGGCAAAGCTGCAAATGTCACGCTTGGCGCTGCAGACACCTATGTCTATGAGCCGGCTCACGCTCGTATGTCCACGTTTAGGCAGTTTTACAACGAGAAGGTTTATGATACAAATGGAAAGCCTCTAATTAGAGGCTCCATAGACCCGTTAGTGGCTCCCTGTAACAAGAGACTTGAAGCTGCCACTAAGGCGTACTTCCCCGACGGTGAAGAGGTGCCTTCCAATGGATACAACACCGAATTCTCACGTACTCTAGCGCTGAGTGCCAACTTCGTGCAGCGTGCGGTGCCTTGGGTCAATAGGAAGGTCACTGATTTAGCCATGGCTCCATACAACTACACCTCGCACGTGAACGCCGTTTTCAACCACAGCCTCGACAAACAGGAAAACCTGTCTTTGACCAACTCTTGGGCTGCAACACGCGAAGCCCTATGCACCTTAAACCAGGAAGCTCTACAGTACGCCAAACCAAAAGGAAATAACCCAAACATAACTGCCCAGTGAAATCCGGGCCAGCCCCATGCAACTCTGCCGATCTGAGCCTTTCCAGCGAGTAGTAAACAGTGGAGGCCTAAATATTTAGATAATGCAAATTGCCAACTACGTAAGTGCGCCTTTAAGGATGTGCGTGCATAACCGTATGTAGCGGATAATGACAGTTCTTTAAACGTTTGTTTGAACGGATGCTTCTGACGTCATTAAAATATAAACCGTGACTGTTAAAACCCATACACCAAATAAACCCACACACAAATAATTTCAAACACGATTTTACGAGGCGTGACTTTCTGAGGGGGTTCAAAATATTTGCGTGGGTAGGAGACAGGGTGCCGCGCATGCAGGAGCTAGTGGCCCGTACTGGCTGGGAGTGGGCTGCTTGCTAGGCGGGTTCCAGGCAGGCGCACCTGGTGGGATGCCTTGCCCTGCTGGGCTGTCCCCAGAGGCACTGTCCGCCTAGCGTCCTCCCTACCCGTGGCGAGCTTGCCTCCAGCTACCCCCCACCAGGCGAAGCGGACCCGGGAGCCAGCTCCGGGTAGGGCCTGAGCACTGGGGACGTGGGCAGAATCGAAAAATTTCAGCCTAGGCAAAAGTTTTAGAAAAACGAGACTCTTGACTCTTGCTAGTTGTTTGAACGTCAAGGAAGTATCGTGAAGAAAGTATGTGAATGAATGGACAATTAGGTCAGAATCGAGGGAATTGACGAGGACGCTGTCCTGCAGGATGAGAAACCAAGTGCCGGTGGAGCTACACATCATAAGAGGCGTATCAGGAAGGCCTTGGGCCTGCGATGCCGAAACTGAAATCCTCAGCATATTTGGAAAAGTTGGATAAAGCATAGGATGATACATGCACGGGGACAGACGGGATATGATCAGATAATTGTTTCCGCCTTTTCCTCCGGCTACTCGTTCATTTCCCAAAATACACATTCAACCATTTTACTAACGAATTGCAGTGGCTCGTTTGAATGAATACCAGGTTATCGGCCGTCGTTTGCCCACTGAATCCGTTCCTGAACCAAAGTTGTTCAGAATGAGAATCTTTGCTCCAAACGTGGTCGTCGCCAAGTCCCGTTACTGGTACTTCTTGCAAAGACTGCACAAGGTCAAGAAGGCTTCTGGTGAAATCGTCTCCGTCAACGCCATCAGCGAGGCTCACCCAACCACCGTCAAGAACTTCGGCGTGTGGGTCAGATACGACTCCAGATCCGGTACTCACAACATGTACAAGGAGATCAGAGACGTTTCCAGAGTCGGTGCTATTGAGTCTTTGTACCAAGACATGGCTGCCAGACACAGAGCTAGATTTAGATCCATCCACATCTTGAAGATCGCCGAGATCGAGAAGACCGCCGACGTCAAGAGACCATACGTCAAGCAGTTCTTGACCAAGGACTTGAAGTTCCCATTGCCACACAGAGTCCAGAAGTCCACCAAGACTTTCGCCTACAAGAGACCTTCCACTTACTACTAAGCGCGTCCCTCATTCTGGCATCGGCTTTCTGGGTTTCCCAAGATGTATAATCTGTAGAATTTTATTTTAAAATTGTTTACCAAATTAAACTAATTTTTGATTCGAGGAGGAGCTGTAACTGACAGTGGAAATCTGGCTAATGTCGACGCTGCTCGCTGCTTCATTAAACCAGCCGATGTATTGTGACTCTATTTCACATGATTGTCCGAGGGAACGAATTAAACAATCTTCACCGAAAAAAAACATATCGGTGGCCACAACTAGTGATATATTCAATCCTCGCCACAGATCAAGAGCTAGCGCACCTAAGCATAGACGAGCCTCTCATGGTAGATACACAGACCACCAGCGAAGGAGATCCTTCGGTCTCCCCTCAACTGAGACAAAGAATTAAAACACAGCCCAAATCTGAATCCAATAGCGATGAACATCTTCCGCTGTCGCAGATCCGCTTGAAAAGTCATGAGTGGTTCGGTGAATTTATTACAAAACATGAGATACCAAGAAAGGCTTTCCATTCCTCTATCGGATTCATAACTCTCTACTGTTACACCACAGGCATGGACTATCGAAATGTTAAATGGCCCCTGATAGTGGCTTTCGTCATTCTGCTTCCGTTAGACCTGATCCGTCTCAGATGGAACGCAGTGAACAAGTTGTATTGCCGATGTGTTGGTGCACTCATGCGGAAGAGCGAAATCCACACGTATAATGGCGTTCTGTGGTATTTGCTGGGTCTGATCTTTGCATTCTCGTTTTTCCCTAAAGATGTCGCATTAATTTCGCTATTTCTTCTGAGCTGGTGCGATACAGCGGCCTCGACTTTCGGCCGCAAATTCGGCCACCTTACCCCAAAGCTTGCCAGAAATAAGTCCCTCGCAGGCTCTATCGCTGCATTTGTTGTTGGATTTTTGGTCTGTCTACTATTTTACGGGGTCTTCGTCCCACACTACGCCTACGTCGACTCGCCAGGTGAGCTGAGCTGGTCCGCGGAAACAAGCAGGCTGTCGTTATCGCAATTTTCTCTGCTCGGCGGCGTTGTTGCCGCATTGAGCGAAGGCATTGACCTATTCAACTGGGATGACAACTTTACGATACCCGTTCTCTCCGCTATCTTCATGAACGCGGTCATCCGACTCGCTAAGGTCAACTAGGGGCCTACACAACGGCATCTACGGGTCTAAAGACCCTCTTTCCGTCTGTAATTATATAAGCAACTCAAGAACAAGATACACGTATAAAAAGCTAATAAACATCACGTGATACGGAGGGCATCGCGAGTCTTTCTTTTTTTCATACGCTTGAAAAATTTTAAACAGCTAGTAGCTCATCGAAAAAATTTACTTCGAATAAAGAAGAACCATTTGAAGACGAATTTGGCTCTGTTTCGTGGATCCAATAGGTGTTTCTGTTATCCGGTTCACATAAGAGGTTAGAATTACAATGGCTTACGTGCTTACAGAGACTTCGGCCGGTTACGCGCTGTTAAAAGCGTCGGACAAGAAGATCTACAAGTCATCGTCGCTGATCCAGGACCTAAACACTTCCGACAAGGTGCTAAAGCAGTTTAAGGTTGCTGCCTTCTCGAAGTTTGGTTCCGCTGCTGAGGCATTGGAAGAAGCTAACTCTATCGTTGAGGGTAAGGTCTCCAGCCAACTACAAAAGCTGCTAGACGAAAGCAAGGCCGACAAAAAGGCTACACTAGTAGTTAGTGAAACCAAGCTTGCCAACGCCATCAACAAACTAGGCCTCAACTTCAACGTCGTTTCCGACGCGGTATCTCTTGACATTTTCAGAGCTGTGAAGGAGCATTTGCCTGAGCTGCTGCCTGGCTTGTCTGACAATGACTTGTCCAAAATGTCTCTAGGTCTAGCGCACTCTATTGGCCGTCACAAGCTGAAGTTCTCTGCCGACAAAGTGGATGTCATGATCATCCAGGCTATTGCTTTGCTAGATGACTTGGACAAGGAGCTCAACACCTATGCTATGAGATGCAAGGAATGGTACGGCTGGCACTTTCCAGAACTCGCTAAGATCGTGACCGACTCTGTTGCGTTTGCTAGAATCATTTTGACTATGGGCGTCAGATCCAACGCTGCTGAGACAGACTTGAGCGAGATCCTACCTGAAGAGATCGAGGAGCGCGTTAAGGCTGCTGCTGAAATCTCCATGGGTACTGAGATCACCCCCACGGACTTGGAAAACATCAAGGCTCTAGCAATTCAAATCACAGAGTTCGCTGCGTACAGAGAACAATTGTCCAACTATTTGTCTGCCAGAATGAAGGCCATCGCCCCTAACTTGACCCAGCTAGTAGGTGAATTGGTCGGTGCTAGACTAATTGCTCACGCTGGCTCTCTGATTTCGTTGGCCAAGTCTCCTGCTTCTACCATCCAAATTTTGGGTGCCGAGAAAGCGTTGTTCAGAGCTTTGAAGACTAAGCATGACACTCCAAAGTATGGTCTGCTGTACCATGCTTCTCTAGTTGGTCAAGCTACCGGTAAGAACAAGGGTAAAATTGCCAGAGTGTTGGCTGCGAAGGCTGCTGTGTCTCTGCGTTACGACGCCCTGGCTGAAGACAGAGACGACTCAGGTGACGTTGGTTTGGAAGCTAGATCCAAGGTGGAAAGTAGGTTGTCTCAGTTGGAGGGTAGAGACCTGAGAACTACTCCAAAGGTTGTTCGTGAGGCTAAGAAGGTCGAAATTACTGAGGCCAGGGCTTACAACGCTGACGCGGACACTGCCACCGAAGCCGCTCCAGCTGCTGATTCTGATGACGAAGAATCCGAGACTGAAGAGAAGGCTGAGAAGAAGGAAAAGAAGAAGGAAAAGAAGGACAAAAAGGACAAGAAGAGAAAGAGAGAAGAGGACTCAGAGGAAAAGGACTCCAAGAAGTCTAAGAAGGACAAGAAAGAGAAGAAAGAAAAGAAGGAGAAGAAAGAGAAGAAGGACAAAAAGTCTAAGAAAGACAAGAACTAATCTTTTCTTCCAACATGACACTCCGCTCAGCTCTAAAAGAGGGGGCGACCTCAACCCAAAACCAAAGAGAAACCAATAGATGCGGCTTTCCGTTTTGATACATTGAAAGGTACAGCCGAAAGAAACGCCTCACACTCGTCATCATTAATTGTATTTTTGTCATCTCATGTAAATTAGTTATTTTCTGGGCCTTTATGGTGCTAAGTACCTTGATCCATTATAAGCGATGTGCTCGACACTCTATCATGTTTCTTAAGCCTGGTTGCGCTACCAACCCCTGCCACCATGCTTCACGTAGTAGGGCTAACAAATTAAACCACGCTTCATTCACTCAGCTTTGTTTTTAGCCGCTCAAGTGCCAGTTCCGTTTAGCGATGTAGCTCAAATAAGTAGTGCAGTACATGTTCCATGCCCGACATTACTTCCCACTCAAATAGAATTTGGGAAACATTGGCGATAGGAATTGCGCAGCAACTAGTAAATTCTAAACAAAGAGGGTTCGAGGTCAGCTATCTAAACAAGTATCTTGGAGCTCTGAGTACTCTACTCTAAAATCTTCACATACATTGCTAGCCAGAATTCCAGCCGATTTTTAGATGCTAGAACCATCCATCTATTCATCCGTGTCTGTCACATCCCCAAATAATATTTCAACAATAAATCATTTGATGATGAAAAATACTAAACATATCAACGCATCGCAGATGCATGCATAATTGAAAGGGGACTTTATTGCATTCATTCCCTCAGGGAGCTTAGAGCCTAACTATGGTCCATGTAGAATCCCTTTCCCTAGAAGAAACGAATAAGCTGAGAGTTTCACTTGGCTTAAAACCTATCGATGCTAATCCTGATGGCAAGAAAGACGTTCCAAGACAGCAGAACGAAAAAGAGAAAAGGGGCGAGAGTAATGAGAAAACTGCGGCGGAAGCAGTGTCTAACGGTTATGAGAGAGATACGTTCGTTGACAACAAAGTTTCAAAGCTGCGATGGAATCTCAAAAGAGCTAAAAGTAAGGTCTCTTCTTCAACTGCGCTGTTTGATGATGACGGCGCAGCAAATGAACAAAATTGGCTAGCATCAATCAGTACCAGAAAAAAACCCAAACGTACATTGAATAAGGTTTACGACGAGCTGGAGGAAGCCTCCCAAGATGCGGAAGTCGGTATAAAAGTTTCACAACGCATGTCAGACTTATCGAGCCGAGAAAATGTAATTTTAACTCTTCAAGAGGCTGATGTGCATGCAGACGACAGGGAAGATGTGCTCATCGATGAGGGAGCTACTCAAGATCTGCAACAGGCAAAACGTCTCGAATTAAAGAGAATGAACCAAGATAGGAAGCGAAAGGGGACGGGTGCAAACTTTGCAAAAGAAACTGAAGAACATCAAAATCAACAAGCTACGTCGCTACGCCTAGTGGATGGTAGAATTGTCGAAGAAGAAACACTGTCGCTAGGACACGAAGCGGAGTCGTCTCAGGACAACAGAGTCAAAGTGTCTATCGAGCCTTCTGCAAGTGAGGATGAGGAACGGCATACCACAGACTTTGCGCCTATCAAAATCAAAAAACGTAAAAAGCTTAAAGGGTCATCTTTGTCGCAAAAGCGGTCCCGCCCAGTGTCACAGATCCCCAAGGTAACACTGTTAAATGAAGATACAGAAGATCCTGTGGAAGAAGAGTTGAAAGGCTTTCTAAAAATCAGAAAGTCAATGAGTTCCAAGAGCAACTCAAACGAGAAGAGTGCCGAGCAGATTGCATTTGAAACAAGGGAAGAGGCACTTGAGAGAAAAGAGCGGGCTGCGAAAGTAGCTAATGTTAGAGTCAGCCAAGAATTGGTATTGGACGAGAACAGCGCTTTTCTTGATAATTTAAAGAAAGACCTCATCTCTAACAAAGAGTCTTCCCAAAAGTTTGAAAAGTTAAATTTAAAAGTATCGGAATTTAATGCCCCCCCCTCTGTTCCCAACTCGAAAGCGGCTGGTGAAAGTAATATTTTTGAGGAAAAGAATGAGCCTCAATTTTACGGAGGGCTTGCCTCAACTTTGAGTTTTCTGAAAGACCATAATATACTCCCACAGCAGCCTAAAACACCTACTGCCTCATTAAGAAGTACAGACTGCGAACTTTTAGCGCTGAAACAAAAACTCGAAACTCGTAAGGTCAAAGAGAAGTTTCGCGAAGAGTTGTCTCAAGATAGCATCCAGTATAGTAGGGAGGAGCTCGACAGGATAGAAGAACTTCAAAACAGGGAAATAGCTAAACGGAACCAGTTGCTACAAAAAGAGCGACTGGCCGGTTATAACCCGGAGGTCAAACTTACCTACAAAGATGACCGCGGAAACGAGCTTACGACAAAGGAAGCATATAAACAGTTATCGCAAGCATTCCATGGCACACATTCGAATCGGAAAAAGCTCGCAAAAGCGCAACGGAAAGTCGAGCAAAGGAATCAAGAGAGTCAACATGAAGGCTACATGTGATCTTATATTGTATTGCGTATAGTGTAAACAAATTACAAGTAAAGAAACCAGGGCGCGTGTCGGCTTAAAAAACCGTTACTGCAAGCTGTTCTGACATATAGTTTGATTTAAGTTTACAAAAAAATTGGACGAGACCGGAGTCGAACCGATGACCTCTCCCATGCTAAGGGAGCGCGCTACCAACTACGCCACACGCCCATTGATGTTGAGTTCAGGGTATAGCAAACATAACATACTGATGTTTGTTTCATGACTTTTGTCATAAAACAATAGAGGAACATGGGAGTTTCGAGACTGGAAAGATTGTACAAAATCAGAGATGATGAGGAGCAATAGAGATAACAAGGCTTGCTATAAACTTCCAGATCTATGACTATAACCAATATTACACCCGAGGCTCAGTATCGGATTAGGTAGAAGAAGGGAGGAAGATATGTTCGGGAAGAGGAGTATCTACAGCTGTACAGAGGCGACTAACCGCCGACTTCATTATAATCCAGAGCTCATATCAAACGCGGCAATGGCTTTGGATTAAATTGTTCAATTGAGGCTTTGAACTCGACCACAGCGAAGTCATGTATATCACAAAGATGAAACTAACATCTTCACCATGTTGTCAGGAGCTGGTCTCTAGTCTAGGCGCTTAGATTAGGCAAATAGTTATCTCAAGTAAAGATGACATGGTGATTGTTCCAATTGAATATTAGAAGCTCCCGCTTGCGCTCACTCTGCTTCAGATCGTCTACATGAGAGAGAAACTCAAAGGGACCATGCAAAATCCACATAATATGTATTGATTACAGTCCTCACGATGAGTTCAGAAGAATTTTGTATGGCAGAATTGAATATGATGGGCATCGGAATTTGATGGGGGCCATACGGAATATATTATATACTTCATCACGGGCGTTTAGATAGACACGTTGAGGAATGCCCGTGATTGAGCTAAGAAGCTCTTTCACAATGCTTGGTGTACCAAATATTGAGTCACAAAAACTACTAATAGCTCCGAAGTTAGAGGCGAACTTGGTATTATTCGTGGGTATCGTTATATCAGCAGAAGGAATATCTTTTGAACACATCCCGCCTGTGTCAAAAATATAGGGTCCGGGATACTCTGAAAGCCAAAGATCGCTCGGTAGCCAAAGATTAACGACCTCGCACTTTTTAGATAGAAATTGAGTAAAATCCAAGGTATCACTGCACCGCTTTTTCTCCTGCGAAGGCGCAGAGGAACTTGCACTAAGACCGGTCTACTGATTGAGCTTTGATGTGACATATAAAAATGGGATCCAGACTTAGGTTTCCTAACGGTTTTCCAAACAATAGAGCGTGGATGCTTCCATCGAGTGCAATTGGCACCTGGTTGCACTGGCCTTAACAAGCACTATTCCTATGGAAACGCTTGTCCATTATCGTTTTGTGGCTGAAAGCGCAGACCAGAGTCCTCGCCGCGAAGCATAATTGAGCATGAACGTTAGGCAGCATGGACAGGATAACCGTGACTGCAGAATCGGAGATTCTACTTAAAAGTTGTTGTTGAAACTGATCACAGGTTGTTAGCGCTGATTTTCGAGAGTGACATCCCTGACAATTTTGCCATGTTCACATCCGAATCTGGCATATTTCTTGAGGGCCACTGCTCAACCTAGTAGGTCTCACTAAACGCAGACACCTTCCAAGAGCTCCATTGCAACAAGACCCAGGTTTGGCCTCTGCTCTCGCTATGATAGACCGAGAGTTTCGCCGCGCCCGTCAGTAACTAAGCATAGAAACAACGCCTTAGTCCGGAGTTTAACAAGTTGTTCCGTGCGTCCAAGAACTCACTTCGACGATGATATGGCAACTACCGCGTTGGTGGACTAATCGGTGAAGACAACACGTGATAATTTGAGAGGAGCTTTCCTCTCACGTGTGAAAATATCGAAAACAAACAAGCATGCGGAAAACCAAATTCTTTCATTCTCACATAGAAACAAAGCAAGCATCTGCCAAGTAATTCACCAACACCATCGCTTCATACCCGCTTACCTGCACAGTCACGACCAGTTGTGTTCAAACTCCCTAGAGCATAAGTCTGACATTCCACTCGCTATTTCTTTCAAAGTGCATTCGAGTATACCGGGCCCAATGATTACAACGCAGAGCACTACGCAAAGCACCACCACTAAGCGGCGGAACTCTGTCCATACCAATCTTTTTGATCCTAAGCTTTACCAAGTGCCCGCACTACCCCAGGGATACCACAAGTCTCCCAACAGCACGCCTAGGAGCGCAGTTCCAGAGAAGGCTGCCGCTGACGATGAAAACTTGTCGCAAAAAAAAGCTGGTCTCTTGGTCGCAGCACAACTTAGAAAGCATCTCCCTATGGTGAACGCGAGAGTTACTTCACTTTGCTGCGTCTGGTATATCACTTCTTCGATTTCAAGTAACCTCTCGAAAGCAATTTTGAGTACCTTTCCGCATCCCGTTGCCCTTACCGAATTACAATTTCTTATTAGTGGTGCGTTGTGTCTGCTCTTTGTTTCGCTGGCGAACTGGTTGAGCTCTGACAAGTTGAAGAAAAGTTCCGTTTCCAAGACTTTTCTTTCTTTCCCCGAGGGAATCTTACCAAGCTACCTCGATGGCGATTTCAAAAAGTGCGTTCTACGCAAGTTCCTTGTACCATGCAAACTCGCTCTAACTACCACCCTACCCATGGGACTATTTCAGCTTATTGGCCACATCAGTTCTCACAAAGCAACCTCTTTAATACCAGTTTCACTAGTCCACTCTGTGAAAGCGCTTTCCCCAATAATGACAGTGTGCTTCTATCGCTTTTTTAAAGGCAAGCATTACAACCGCATGACCTACCTGACTTTGGTGCCCCTGATTTGTGGTGTGATTATAACCTGTTGGTCCACCCATGGTCACAAGAAGCCTAGTGAATCTGCTAATGAGAAGACGTTTGTTTTGGGTTTGTTTTTTGCTCTATTATCCATGGGCATCTTTGTTTCACAGAACATCTTCGCTAAGGGAATTCTCACTGTTAAGAAGCAGCGCGGAATACTGCCTTCAAAAGCAGAGAAGCACGCGAACATGCACGAAAAAGAGTTTTCCCCGTTCCAAATTGACAAGTTGACCATCCTTTTCTACTGCTCTTGCATAGGCTTCGTTCTAACTTTGCCATTTTTTATCTCTGATGGTTTGATAAATTTACACTCTGACAAAAGCTTTTTGAATGACTTTTGCCTAAGAACTCTTTGTCTTGTGCTCGTACATGGTGCAACACATTTCTTTCAAGCCATGCTCGCTTTCCAATTAATTGGTATGCTATCTCCGGTGAATTACTCTATTGCGAATATCATGAAGCGTATTGTTATTATAGCAGTCGCCTTGACGTGGGAATCAAGTTTATCGCTGAGGCAAGTTTTGGGGTTATCAATGACAGTTGTTGGTCTTTATGGTTACGACAAATGGGGGCTTTCCAAAAAATGAGCATGTAGTATGTATGTATTTCAATCCGCATAACGTTTTATTTTTCAGAACATACGAATTGACGCGCAAGAGAGTAGGCGGTAGCATTTGCATTACTCGATCTTCAAGCATTGTCTATAAACTTAGTAGATTTGATCTATGAAAACTTAGTGCTTAGCAACAGGAGTTTCGCCAGTCAACTTGCCGACAAACTCTTTTGCGATATCACCGAATCCAACCATGAAGACAGTTTGCCAGACACCTAGACCAATTCTTGGAGTGACACCGCGGTAAAGACCCTTGAAGCCACTGGATTGATAAATGTATCTGAAGGCGGAGCCCACTGTCAAATTCTTAGGTCTGTTAGGATCTTCTTTCTTGGACTGCATTTCGACTCTGATGACCTCGATAGGCTGGTTCCAAGCACTCAAACCACCACCTACGGCAGAAGCGAAAATCTTCTCTAGTGGTGAAAGCTTCTCGTCTGGGTTAGTCTTACCAGTAAAATTCCTGATACCCTCTTCAACCAATCTCGAAAGCCCAAAACGAGATCCCCAGTTGGTCATTTGTCTGATAGCGACGGCATTGACACCCTTGTTGATACCCTTGATACCTTCTTTATTGTAAATGTCCTTGAAGGCTGCCCAAGATGATTGAGGAATACCACCCGCAACAGACTTGGCTTTGGTAATTTCAACGGTCTTCATGCAAGTGCAGAATCCCATAGTTAGGTACGCCTGCGCAACACCACCGGACACACCGCCCATGATCCCGGCACCGAAGTTGCCTAGGCCCAGTCTTTTGAACTGGTATTCGGCCTCTGCGGAGACGAACAACAGAACTGCACCCTTCGTAGACGCCTCAATCCAAGCCCAAGGGATCAGACCCTGGTAAAAGCCAAAAACACCGCCACGAGACCAGATATGTTTGACCGACTGCAAAAAATTCAAGTTACGGTTCGCAGCCATAGTGGTTTTGATAACCTCTAGAGGCTGCCCTAGGGTCGTAGCCTCGCAGAGGTTGAGGCCTGCACCCAACAGGATGTTGGAGAACGACACTGGCTTTTTCTTGAGCTCTGCTGGCTGAGTTGGAGCAATGGACATATTTGAGAAGCTCGATGGTGTGTGCAGTAGAGTTGGGATACTCTGCGTGACCCTCCAGAGATTTCTTGATATGCAAGATTAGCACTGGAATTCCCAGACCGATATCCAATCACTAATAACGAATATATGGTTATCTTATACGGACAAAAATACAAACAAAGTAGTTAATCTGAACCTTCAGCGGCAAGAGGAGACTAGACAGATGAAACTAAGTACGGAGGTCCTAGATTTTACCATGATAGGCTGTTTTATGGCCTAAAAAATACCAACACAAGTTCTTTCGTGATTCTTTGTCCTGCTTTCAGGTTCCTGATACTATCAAAAAACGACAGTTACACCAAATCAAAGCTACTCGCATCGCTTTGAGAGCCAGTTTGAGGCCCAGTATTCTTTACTTGTTTTTCGCTACAAAATTTGATCCACACTAGAGGCTTTAAGATCGGAGAGACCACCTGCAGTCTTCGGTACGGTTTTCTGAGAGGGAGATCGGTACAACTTGAACTTCAGCCATAGCGAGACACCACAATTTTGCAAGAACTTTGAAGCAAACTCATTCTCGTAGTAATTTTGTAGCTTACCAGAGTTTTCTAAGTCGAACCACCCTTGATGAGATTTCAGCATTTCAACTCGCACGTATACTAGCGGAATCGCAAGTGCATTCATCACATTTAGGGCATCGCGTGTTAGCATGTTGGGAGAACTCAGCATGAACACGTACTGGTTTTTTCGGGAGGCCGGAACGCATGACGAAAATGCGCCCATAGACTCTCTTATTTCTTTACCTGTGATCTTGGCATTTTTGAAGGCTTTGCACTGTACTAAGACGTTCAAGGGCCTGAAGGACGACTTTGTATCTAGTTTGTGCCGTACTGGCTTGAACTGGGTTCCATTGACACTTACTTTTTTGGGAAAGTCGGCGCTGAGCTCGAACCTTTCACGAGCAGTTTCGTATATTTGATTCACAGGCCATTTCCCGCGAATGTCTATCCCGCCATCGTAAGAGCCACCGCAGACCTCAAGGTTCTTCATCAACAACTTCTCACCTAACTCCCGGACCACAGTGTGTTCATAGAGAGTGCCCTGAAAAACGGTGGAATTGGCGATTGCGGTATTATTCTGCAAATACTTGCGTATTGCCATATTATGCGCCAATCTTTTGACACATAGGGTTCTGCTTTCGACCGTTCTTCGGAGCATTTTGGCCAAATCGGAAATCGCCTAGCTCTTCTGTATATGTGATATTCTTTCATGGAAAGAGTTCTGACAATCAAAACATCGATAATCACAGAGCCTGATACGCCAGCAAGTTGGAGTCGCGATGTCCTCACTGCAACTATCAATAGAACCTAGAGACAATGGCCAGGAGGACAAATCAAAAAATGGGGAACAGGTGGTAACCGTTTTTGATCTTGCAACAGAGATCGAACAATCCTTAAAAACCGCCATCAAGGATATACAAGCAAACGACAAGGAATTTAAACAGCAGTATGAACTCATAGAAAAGAAGCTCAAGGACTTGGAAAAGTGATTGTGTCAGCTCCACGAGATTTACTGGATTCACCTGCTAAACGGGGTGTCTCGCTCCGCAAATACTCGAAGACCATAAAAAGTGAGTGAAGCTCATAGAACCACATCTATCAGAAGAGCGAGTGCAAATGATCGTTGATATTGAGTGTAGCACCGGCTTCTAGTGACCATAGAACTCTATCCTTTAACTTGAAGTTATTCACGTGACTAATATATAAGTACATGCTAAACTGATAATTGAACCTGGCGATGCCCCAGACTCCGCAAAGTTCCATATTTAAGCAGGGACCGAAAAGTACTTTACACTCAACTTGAAACTTATCAAATGGCAAAAGCCGTCAGGAGTAAGCGGCGCCAAACGGGGAAAAAGATATCTAGCCTCGAGAAGAGCTTTGCGGCCAAGAAAGAGCTCGCAAATCTGATTGACAACTTAAAGCTAGAAAGAAAATCGGAGAAGCATGATCCGCAAAGTGCAAGTCTGAGCACCCTCAAGGAAGATAGTGTGCCGGACCAATTTAAAACCATTTTCGCCAAGTTTCAGCCGCGAAATGAACCTGAAAAGCCAGGTTCTCGTCACGCAGACTTAAGCAATAGCAGCATCGTTGAAGAAAGTCGCACCAATGAAAAGGTTCTTGATTCAAACCCTGCTATAACAAGTGATGAAAGCGCCAAAGTCTCGCGGAAAAAGCTGCGAAAGCTCAGCAAGCCCGCTCTTTCGGAGCTAAAGTCCTTCGTGGTCTACCCTGAAGTGATCCAGTGGTACGACTGCGACGCTCCAGATCCTGTTCTACTTTCAAAGATAAAAACTCAGAAAAACGTTGTACAAGTTCCAGGTCATTGGCAGCTAAAAAGAGAATATCTCTCCGGTAGATCGGTTGTGGCCAAAAGGCCCTTTGAATTGCCAGATGTTATTCGGCAGACGAATATCGAGGAAATGCGCAGTACGGTGCCGACTCAAGACGCGCCTGATGAGAAAACGCTCAAGGAATCTTCTAGAGCAAGAATTCGCCCCAAGCTTGGCAGCCTGGATTTAGATTACCGTAAGCTTCATGATGCTTTTTTTAAGTTAGGCGCGCACTGGAAACCCGACCTCATGCTGCCTTATGGAGATTTATTCTACGAAAATAGAAACCTAGAAGAAGAAGCAAGATGGTCATTGATGGAGAAGGAGAAACGTCCAGGGAGAATTGGAAAAGATCTGAGGACAGCTCTAGGATTACCAGAGGGAAAGCTTCCACCATGGTGCTATAAATTCAAAGAATTGGGAATGCCGCCATCTTACTCTGGCTATAAAGTTGCCGGCGTAAATTGGGATATATCAAATTTACGAGGCGACGTCTATGGTACTTTGGGAACAAAATTGAATAGTCAAAAGGAGTCAGAGCTTTTCGGGAAAATGGCCGAGGTCGAAGACAGCGAAAATGACCCCGAAAATGAGGCTGATGAAGCCATCGATGAAAAGAACAATTCCACACACGACAACGAAGACACTGACACTCAAAACGATGCCGAAGAAGCTCAAAAACGACAAGAATTAGAGGCTCAGATAAAGGCCGAGAGCATGAAAGAAGTGCTCAGACGCAGGCAAGCGCAGATCAAGCACAAGAATTCGGATGCTCCCAAGAGGCTCTATTCTGTCATCGAACAGAAAGAAGGCACACATGGTCCAAATGGCGTTGAAGGTAGCGTCCTCTATGACATTAAGGGATCTCGACATGAGAAAGAGGACAATCCCAACGTAGATAAAAACAAAAAGCAGCACGCTATTCAAAAGACCGAGCAAGATGTAACTGAGGTCTTCAAGTTTTGAATATTAAGGCTAGTTGGGGGGTTTTCTTCCATCAACAGCTGCATTTGATACCAAAATCGACTTTTATGCGCAAATGCTGATTTGCAAGCCGTTTTTTGACTGAATCTCATTCAGAGTCTATAGAGGAGAGGACAAAGAGAATTTGTCTTCCGCTATAATACTACAAGCAATATCCCCCATGTGCAAAGCCAGCAAATGTTTTGTTTTTTCTGGGCTGGATATTGAGAAAGATCCACGGCAATTACAAAACTGCCAGGCCCTTGTTAGGTATGCGTGGCTTATAACAATGAACTCCCCTCTATAGCGAGGGGGGATAATAGATTTGATTCTGAAAACCGTCTTAATCAATGGCGCAAACTACAAACGTGTTGGAGCTCCTCGGCACATGAAAGATTAATTACGGACGCAGTTTATAAGGCTCAATTTTCGTACTAGGGATAGTTAAGCCTTTTTCCCATTCGACCTTGATTGTGCTATAGTACAAAACCAAATAATGCACCACTCATGAATTGTAACTCGACTAGCACACAATTTTACATGCCAGCTTGAGAGACATCAATTTTGTTGTGGCACTGAACGATGAGGTTGCAAAAACAAGAAACCACAAACAATCTGGGCATTCAAAAGCGCCTACTAATTTCCTTATACAATGCAGTAAGTATACTCTTTTTTATGACTTCATAATGCGTTAATGATATAAGTTTACCATATCAGTGCTACAGCTGTATTTGCTTCGCTGAAGCTTGAATCAATACTGTTATTCCTTCTTATTTGTACAAAACAGAGTCTTAGGCAGTATGTCTCTTATTTGCTACTATTGTAATTTTGATGTCAGTATGTTTTACCAATTGATTTGAGTCGATTCACGGTGAAGACACCGCTTGTTCAGTGAGTAAAAACTGTTTTGCAGCAGCATAAGGTCGAAATTTTAAGTTCCCATGCCTATATGTATTCGTTGTATGGACATTAAGCTTCTAACGGCTTTTTTCTGATTTTTGAATTCTGTTAAGCGCTTGCTTGATTATAGTATATTTTTTATAATTCAGAAAATATTCACTGCTTCATACAAGCTCATCACACATCAACTGATCGAAACTACAAAAGGCTTCAGCTTCCTGCATTCTGGCAATGAAGGACTACAACAAAAAGCCTTCAAAGGCTTCAAAGGATGGGGTGGATGAGCTCATCGCCAAAAAACACCGAGAAAACGCTTACAGTATTCATAAAAGCGAAGACAAGCCTCTAGAACTTACAAACGCGTACCAATACTCTCAGGTCCTGCAGCTCGAACATGCTGTAACGAACTTCATGGAATACTTTAACAAGATCATACAACTTTCCCCAAACTATAAGGTTTATTTGGAAAATGCCGATCGTCCTCAGGAAACAAGCGTTGAAATTTTACCAGCGATGTTACGACACAAGTTGAAGTGCGCTGCGGAGCTCGCATCATTGAATGAGCTTGGAAAACTTCCCCTACTGGACGAACTAAATAACTACGAGACCAGATTTTCTGCAGCTGATAGGAAGCCAATTTTGAAGGATCTCAAGGAAAGCGATCTTGATAAAATGTCGGCTTCAGTCAACAACGAAATGGTTAGACATTGGAATGAAGTCTCGAGAAAGGCTGAAGAAGAGGAAGAAGAAGACGGCTACGAACCCGAAGAAATGAAAAAAAAATGGCCTCCAAAGCTGCCTGAAATCAAAAACTCAGCGATCAAAGCCCGTGTTTTCATCCATAAATCCATGATAAATGATAAGCTGTATCTATCTGAACATGATATGATAAAAGCTCACAATGAGCGCTTGGAATTCTTGGGGGACTCGATTTTGAACACTACGATCACAATGATTCTTTACAACAAATTTCCTCATCTCAGCGAAGGACAGCTATCTAAGCTCCGAATGAAACTTATCAGTAATGAGAGACTAAAAAAGTGGTCTTTTCTTTACAAGTTTAACGAGAAACTGAGAACAAACTTAGATAAGACCTGCGAAAACAACGATTTTAAGCATGGTAAACAAAAATTATACGCAGACGTATTCGAAGCTTATATTGGAGGGCTTATCGAGGATGATCCTAAACACAATCTGCCCAAAGTCCGCAAATGGCTCAGCAAGCTAGCAAGCCCGGTAATAGAGGAGGAGTTTAAAAAGGATGACGATTTGGACGTCAATGAGGTGGACATTAATGCAAAAAAAACCTTATATTCTTTAATAGGTTACGCTGCTTTGAATTTGCACTACAAACCCATCCAAAAGCCTTCAAGTGAAGATTCCAATGCACTTGTAGAATGCCGCATCAAAGATGGAACTGTATTAGGTGTTGGAAAAGGCAGAAACATCAAAATAGCAGGTATGAGGGCAGCGCAACAAGTCCTTCAGAATAAACCGCTAATCGAGAAGTACGCTAGCCTAAGAGCAGCAGTACCGAGGTCAGACTCAGTAGTCAAAGGCCCGTCGGGCAGTAAGCGCTCTTCTCCTAGCGATGATGGGGATGATGAGCTGTCTCTAAGCCAACAGAATAAAAGAACCAATGTAGGGTTAGAAAGTGACCCCGCTTCGAACTCCCGGATAATTGCTATGCCTGATGGTTCTTTAGCATTCAATTAAATCTATTATGTATTAAGCAATTACCTACCCTCAAACCAATTACAGAGTTGAAATCTCATGCACCTTAATTTTTTTGTCAGCCGGTTCGGTACCTGCCTGATTAGCCCCCTCAATGCTGTCATCTTTCTTTAGTTCGCATTGTTTTCTTTTACAAGATTCGGAGCTTTCATATTCCCTCGTGACTATGGACAGCAAAGTATTTGCTCTTTTTGAAATCTCTTGAACTGACCGTGACTTGAAGAACCAATTGAACCTAAATAAATCGCTTTTCATGATATCTTGCTTGACTTTGTCATACAAGTTTTCGGAAGAGAGTCCGTATTTGTTGACAGTTACCAATATGAATCTATCTTCAATCTGGTCAAACGTTTTCCTTGAGTTTTTTGGAGGGTAGTTGATCGTCATTTCTTGTATAGGATACTGGAACTGCTCCACTTTTTCTCTAAGCAAAGCTTCTTGGATCTTTAATCTGTCTGCTTTTTTTTCACCACTTTCTATTGTGTTCAGATACTTTTCGTAACCGTTGAGTTCCTTGTACCTTTCCCAAAAGGCTTTTGCATATTCCTTGACCTCGTCAACGGTTTTGTTGTCCAAAGATTCAGAGATGGCAGTGTAATCGTCTCTTCCATACTTCGCGCAGCTGCTGATAAATGTCAGAAACTCCCTTTTTGTCCAGTTTGTGAATGCATGATTCATAAGCTCTTGCTTCAACTTTTCATCTTCTTCTGTGTAGTCTCCAATTGAGTCAATTTTGGCTTGTTCTTGCGCTACACGCTCGCTCAGCTCTGAACTTGGAACGTCGTTTTCTTCAAGCCCTAGATCATACGCAGAAACTCTGTAATTAACCTTCTTCCGGAAGAAGAGCTGCTCTTTCTCTTGAAGTTCTTTGAATTCTGAGGGGAAGAACTGAAAGTCTTGAACATTAACCATTTTTGGAGGTTTTGCCATTCTAGGTTGGGGGCTGCTTTTCATGCTCTTGATACCATCAGCATCCTTATGACTATCATCAATATAAGAAACTTGGTCCCTGCGCCTCTCTCTTCTTGAGGGGTTTATCCAGTTTTCTGTTTGATCGTTGATTTTCTTTTGAAAGTTTTCCCCATTCCATTCGTAGGCAGACTGGTCGCCGAGACCGTTAAACTTTTGAAGATCATCCAAGCCTAGTTTCTCATACTTTGCATTCAACTCATGTGTCTTCTGTTCACCTTTTCTAAGAATTTCGTCAATATCGTCGTCAGTAGACATTTTTCTAGAGCCTTTTCCAAATACATCTTTTGCTCCAAATTGTATCATTCCAAGGAGTTCGCCCTTAGAGCTTCCAATAGCAGACGTTTTCTTTCCAACGCCCTGCTGTATAACAAGTTGGTCTAGCCGAAGCTTTTGGGCAGCCCGTTCGATTACCTTTTCTTCGATCGCGTTTTCAGTAACAAAACGATATACATAGACTTGTTTTTTCTGACCAATCCTATGGGCTCGGTCCATAGCTTGCAAATCTGCTTGAGGATTCCAATCAGAGTCATATAGAACCACTGTGTCAGCTGTCACAAGGTTGATTCCTAGCCCGCCTGCTCTTGTCGTTAAAAGGAAAATGAATTTATCCGAATTTGGCTCGTTGAATTGATCGATAGCATCAATTCTCTCTTCATGTGAAGTGGAACCATCAATACGGCAATAACTGTAATCACGAAAAAAGCAGTAATCCTCAAGAATGTCAAGTAACCTCGACATTTGACTGAAGATAAGAACACGAGAACCAGCCTCTCTTTTTTTCTTTAAAAGCTTATCTAGCACAATCATTTTACCGGCGTTGAAAACAAGATGTTCGTCAGTTGTGTAAGGAGGACCAGGTTCGGCTCCTTCAAACAGATAAGGATGATTACAGCATTTTCTTAACTGCATGACAATGTTAAGAAGTCTGGTATTTCCTTCACGTTTGCCGATGGCGCCATTAACAGCATCAAGGTCCTTCTCTAAAAGACTCTTGTACCATTGCACCTGCATGTCTGTCATCCCAACATACAGATTTGTTTCGATTTTTGGGGGCAAAGATGTTTCCACTTCTGATTTTAACCTTCTTAATAGAAAGGGGCTTAAGACAGTATGAAGTTGCTGAACAACAACTTCTTGGTCCGCGTCTGTGTTATTTTGCTGGAACCACTCGTCAAAAGCGTCAGAGTCGCCAAAAACATCTGGGAGTAAGAAATTCAAAAGAGCCCAAAGTTCATGCAAATTATTTTGGAGCGGTGTTCCAGTGATTAGTAGTCTGCCCTCAGAATAAAACAACCTTATAATTTGAGATAGCGTACTCTCTTCGTTCTTTATGCGGTGTGCCTCATCAACAATGATGTATTGCCACCTGAATCGTTTCAGTGTGGCCTTTTCCTTAATAACCATCTCATAGGAAGTTATAAGGACATCGAATCTACATTCGAGGACAATATCTTTCAGTAGATGCTGGCGTTCCTCCTTGTCACCGCTCAAAACCACGGTATTGACTTCAGGTGTCCATTTCGCAAGCTCACGTTTCCAATTGTTGAGCGTAGATTTCGGCACTATAATAATATGTGGGCCATCTATACCCTTCACGTAGCGAAGGTAGCCAAGAAATGCGATGGTTTGTAGAGTTTTCCCTAGCCCCATTTCGTCGGCCAAAATGCCGGAAAGTTTATTGTCGTGCAAGGAAAGCAGCCAGTTCAGCCCTTGAATTTGATAATCTCGAAGGATTCCAGACTTGATGTAACTAGGTGACTCCGTCAGAATTGAGGCCGGAGTTCCTTCCTCTTCTTCTTCTTCTAGGAGTTCGGCGTCCTCCTCTTTTTCGCTTTTTCTATGATGCCTAGAGTCTTGTGATCTATTATCAGACAGCTTTCCGCCTCCTGCACCATCTTGATCGATACTTTTGAGCAGCTTCTGAATGTTTTTATCTTGCTTCGCTCGTGCGCTTATGAAATGGCGAAAAAGATCTGTAAGTCTAAGAAGGTATCGAAATCTCTCATAGGTTTCCTCTCTTTGTTTCTGTTTATCAACCCTCAGGCCAGAGTGCAGAATAAATCTACTCTTCCTCTCTTCCCAATACTTCGCGTCATTTGCCGTATCCTTCCCCATCTATAGATGACGTTGATTAGTATTCTCTGTTTGCTTGCAGGTACAGGTTGCCAAAGTTAGGTAGCATACGTTAACGTCTTTTGCGTTTTTTAGAAGGTCTAGGTTACGAGGAGATTGAAAGTCTCTGGCGCCCATTTTGCCAAAATTTAAAGGTAGTTCGAAATTCAAGTGATAAATACAAAATTTAAAAACGGCTAATTATGTCAAAGTATTAGCTTGAGCTTGCTTTCTATGCACAGGCCTCTGAGGTTTTTGTTTCTTGACATTTTTTTTCCTGCTAGAAGGTCCACTTGGATAAATGTGGTTTAAAGCGTCGCGCTCCTCGGCTTCCTGTCTCTTCAGCTCTTGTTGTACCCTTTCGGATTCTTCAGCCCACCATTTCGCAAACCGTTCCTCTTCGATTGTCTCTTTTAGGGACCGTGCTGGCTTTGCGGTGGCTGCGTTTGTGTTGCCTAAATAAAGGGGTATCGTACAACTCTCCCCTGTACTAGTTAGACCCTGGCTATGCGCCTTTTTCTTTGGAGCCTGATAGTGCAGTGACTGTGAGAGTGATGGAAACTTGGAGGCCGAGGGAGCAGCGGCGGTATGAGCTGGAACCGGTGTGGCCTTCGACGTTTTTCCTCCCCAAACAGGCTTTTTTTGGGCAACAGGAGCTTGTTTGTTTTCTGCTGCCAGTGTTTTCAGCCTCTCCTTTTGTGAAACCTTCTTCGCCATTGCGAAGGGTACTGGAACTGATGAGGACGCTACTTTTGAAGCTTCCCCTGGAGGAGTTGTGTACAGAACGGCATTACCTAATACCGGAAACATGGACGCGTGGTTAGGAATTGGCTCTTGACTACTGATTTCCTGCGAATCAAGCCTCTTCGCATTTTCAAACATAGCTACATTGAGGCTCGAGGAAGCAGACGGCGCTTTTGAGGCAGAAAATTCGACAGACTGTGTGGTTGAGGAAGATTTCGAAAACCTCCGTTTGCTTTTTGCAACAGTGACAAAACCGCTGTTGCTGGTATCCGCCCAATCGTCGAATACAGCTTCATCGCTGTTTTTTGCCACATAGCTGTAATTTAAATTGAGTCCTTGCTTCTTGGTCTCTTCTGCACCAGAAAGTGGCCTCCGCACATTCGCAAGATCCTCCTGTGAAAGAGACATTTTTCTGGCGCTGGAAGACTTCCTTCGGTCAGAGCTTTTCTTGACAGTTGGGAGTTTCTTCTGTTGAGCGCCCAGCTCAAAGCTAGGCTCAAACAAATTAGTAGGTTCCATAAAGATTTCATTAAACTTTTTGATATTACTCTCAAATAGACGAATGGTGTGTGAGGAATGTCCTTCTTCGTCGTACCACGTTTGGAAGCCAATAGAATTCACCGACCGGGTGCTCGAAAAAAAGTCCTGGATTGTCCGCCATAAACATGAATCAAAATATTCATTAATAATTTTGAAGTTGCCATCACAGAACAGCAGTCCTATGTTATTTTGAAGAAACCAGCAGCACTCTATGATAAGAGCTTTCGAGTACAAACGGTGAGCGTTGACGAGGATAACCATCACTGTACTTGAATCAATGTAATCAATAAGTATGCTCTCGAGGTAGTGTTTCATTCCGGACATCATAAACTTGTCAGAAGCTTGGATGAGCCCAAGAACAAAATTCACAAATTCTTTATAACCGTCAAACTCGCAATGTGTAAATAACTCCTCCAAACTGAAACCGTAAATGTATTTCATAATGCAAAGAAGTTCGTCTCTAGAAACTCTGTGCATTTTTAGCACTTTGAGATTACTAGTTGAGCTTAGCCACCGTTTAGACAAAGCGCTTTCAAAGAAGGCAGATCTATTCTTTAGAATGAAAGAGTGGGCATGGAATTTTTCTCCATCTGATAACTCAATCATAACGTCAGGTGAAAGCCTAGCACTCACTTCTTGCTCAGCGTTTGACTGTTCAAGCAATTTTGCTAAGGCAAACGGCAGTTTGTCTCCTCTAAAAGTGGTGAGGTGCAAATCGAATACTTTCATAAACTGCTTGGCTGAAGATTCAAAATATTTTTTCTCCTGGAGTTCACTTATGAAGCCAAAGTCAGGAAACACATCGGTGTACATGTAATGCAGCGCACAGCATATTGCTCTTGTGTCAATATTCTTTGAGACTAGTTGGATTATTGCACAGCCTCCATTTCCACATAAGTCGCTTTTCAAAACAAAATTGAGCGAGGGATTATGCTTTGGAGTGTACGACCCAAATGTCAATAGTTGTGCGGTGAAGTAAGGGGCTCTTATCGTTAACAGAGCCCGATGGCATCCTCCCACAACTTGGCCGGTGTTCTCGTCAACAAACAACACGTCGTAACGGTCGCGTGCCCCTTCAGCATTAAAAAAGCTGTATTTCCAATTTGAGTCATCCGAAAACACCTTCGATTGATCAAATGACGTCTTTTTCGACCAGCGTTCCAAGAAGCCGCTCCAAAGAGAGTCAAGTTGGTTGTTTGGGAAAGGCAAATTACTCATCTCCGGGACCGAAAACTCCTTGTCTGAATGCTCACCAGAAGCTCCAGGCTTCACGAAGCTATCGAATAAAAAACTGGAATCAGGCTTGTCCTTGAGTTCCTCGCATTTTAGCCTTCTGTGCGTCTCGATTGGCCATTCGGACAGTGGTGAGACTGCAGCGATATCTTTGTATAAGCTTTGCTTGGGAAATCCTAATGGAATCATATCCACGTCGTCTTTGATTAACGCAAAAGAAGAAAAAAAAGAGTCACAGCTCACAAGAACACATTTGCCTGATATGAGCTTATTGCTCCTTTGCCGATGAAATTTGGGACTGCCCGATGTTTCACATTTAAACATGTTACCATTAACAGTGCAAAGAACCAATTGGCCCTTCGCCCCAACATCGAAATCTAAGCATTTATTCCAGCTAAAATACGGAATCCAGTACTGAGTGACAGGCAACAGGTTTGGTAGTTTTGACCAGCCGTGCGTCGAATTGTTGATAAGGTCTGATTGAAGAATTCCAACACTGCCGTTTCCATAAAGAAAGCACATATTGTTTCCGTATGAGTGCGCTGTCTTCAACTCGAGAACTTTATTGTTTTTGCTTAAAGAAGTGGGAACGAAGACATCAAATCCGTTAGAAGATGGTTGCTGCTTAGAAACAGCTTTCGGTATGGAGAAGCGAAGAATTTTGAAGTTGTTAAGAACACAAAGCTGGTTGTCTTCAAAGAGGATAAAAGTAGCGAACTCGGTACACAAAAGTTGACGTATATTTGTCACATAAGCTGGCAGTTTTACTCCACACGGCGGCGATACGATCCAACCTTTGTGTCCCGCGTGCAACGCATCATAATTATCGTCGTAATTTTTGGCAGTTCCCATCTGACCTAAATTCAGCCCCCACGAGAAAAGGTAGTTGTTATCGTCAACGAGGCAAGAATGAACCTTCGAACAAGCGACATATTTGATGACCGCAGACATGTTTTTCTTCCAGGGGGCGCTTACAATCCTCTTTGGCTTCGGGCTGCATATGTTTTCGAGAGCTGAATTGTCTAACTTTTTAACATTACCCGCGGGAGTTGAATAACCAAGTTGAGAGTAGCGATTCCAGCCCCAGCAAAATATTTCGCCTGATGTTGTCAACACAATAGAGTGATGATCGCTGCTGTCAATCAGCTTCACCCGTTCTGAATCTAGCGAAATTTTTGTGTGGCAGACGTTCGATGCGGTTGTGTCACCATTTCCTAGTCTTCCCCTGCTACCGCTACCTGCAGTAAAGACATCGCCTTCTGTTGTTACTAGAAGCGAATGATACCTTTTCATAACAGCAGCACGAAACCTGGTTCTCTGGCAGGCATCTTCAGGATAAAGTGAGTACTCGTTAAGTTTGTAGAGTTCTTGTCTGTTTTCAGAGTCCCCGGTCCCAAGTTGAAGATGTGTGTTGGAACCTGTTGTCAAAAGCTCGCGTCCACCCCGATAGTTGCGGTATGTATTCGCAATCTCTTCCACAGTGTACCTGCGCAATGGCAAGACGCTTGTGTCTATTGACCTTGGCTTCCATTGCACGATCGAGGATATTCTTCCAGAGGGCCCCGTTATGGGCCACTCGGGATATAGTGCTGTTGGAATACTCTGGTAGTTCCAAATGTCGTTCTCACATTGGTATAGCTCAATAGGGGTCAAGCCCTCCCGATCTTTAAGGTCCCAGATGTTCTCTTTGCTGGCGCGAAAGTGAGACTGCTGCTTCTTCCACCGCTCGTAAAGCTTGAACGCTTTTTCCAAATGCCCTAGTCTTAGGCACACATGGAGTGGGGTATACCCGCTTTCAGGCTCATGAGAGTATAAATCAATCTTGTTCAGTTGCTCTAGCCCAGGGTGGCACGACAGAAGATATGACAGGTCCCTTCCAAAAACATCGCGCGAGTCATTTAGCTTTTTGCCATTCATGCTGCTGCTGCTGCTGCTGTGAATCTTGGGGCGGGTGAAATAAGTTAGAGCGTCATAAGGACTAAAAGCCTTTATTGGGTTGCGAGAAGGTCGGGTAGAATGGACATGTGCGGTGGTTATTATCATGGTTCGTTTTCCAGCATCTTGGGATTCGTTCGAAACTACGTAGGCAACAACGCTAGACTTGGTTGATCAAGTAACACACACTACATACACTTAAAACATGTTCAAAAGTTCAAATTTATTATGGTTATTCCTTGTACGCCATTATTTCCTATCTAATAGAGTGCTTTTATGTATAAAATACGTGCAATCACGGGCGTCTCTTGCTATATCAGCGACGCATCTAATTTTTCACAATACTCTTTGACTAGCCATGGTTTGGACTGGGATGTCAAACTTCACCGCAGTCTTAGCATTGCCGTCTCTGGTCTTTTGATACTGTTCAATGTTCTCAAAGTACTTGTCAAACAACACAGCAGTATCCATTGGACCTCCCTTAGCCTCTGGGTGGAATTGGGTGGAGAACACGGGTCTTGTGCAGTGGATCATGCCTTCGTTAGAACCGTCGTTGAGGTTCACAAAGAAAGGCTTGAACACGTTCTTCGGAAGAGACTCGGCATCGATGGCGTATCCGTGGTTCTGAGAAGTAATGTGACACTGACCTGTGGTTAGGTCAAGAGCAGGGATGTTGTGAGCTCTGTTACCGTACTTCATCTTGACAGAACAAGCGCCGGCAGCCAAGGCCAGAAGTTGGTGGCCTAAGCAGATACCAAAAATGGGGAGGTGAGCGAACTTGGAGTCCTCCAAAAGCACCTTGATGTTCTCGACGGTCTGGGCGCACGAGGTGGGGTTGCCTGGGCCGTTCGAGATGAAGATACCGTCAAACTGGTGGGCGACGTCTTGGATCTTGTAGTCGTGGGGGAACACAGTGACGTTGGCACCTCTGGACACGAGGCATCTGACAATGTTTTCCTTCACACCGCAATCGATCAGTGCGAGGTTGGCAGAGGCGTTAGCGTTGGAAATGTGGTAAGGTTCCTTGGTGGAGACTTGCGCGACCAGGTGGCTCTTCATGGTATCAACGTACTCGGGGGCGGCGTCGTCGCCGACGACAATGCGGCCCAGAGATGAGCCCTGCTCCCTCAAGTACTGCACCACGCTACGAGTGTCGACACCTGTGATGGCAGCAACGCCCTCTTTCTCGCACCACTCGGCCAGGGACTGCACGGCAGTCCAGTGGGAGTATCTCCAGGCGTATTCAGCCACAACGATGCCAATAACGTGAGCGTGGGGGCTCTCGAAGTACTTAAGCAAATTGAACTCGTCGCGCGCCTCGCCAGAGGGCACACCGTAGTTTCCAATTAGCGGCTGCGTGAAAACCAGGATCTGGCCCTGGTAGGAGGGGTCAGTCATAGATTCGGGATAGCCCACCAAGGAAGTGGTGAACACTGTTTCGCCAGCGACGGAAGTCTTGGCTCCGAAGGAGTAACCCTCATAAGAAGGTCCGTTCTGGATCTGGAAAGTGGCCTTGGTCAAAGCTGGTGGTGCCATTATTTATGTTTGGTTTGGGATTTGCGGGTTCTATAGTTGGTTTGCGGTAGTCTCTTTAATGACCGCTGGTCTTCCAGATATGATCAGATAGGTAGTCTTGGCAAGTGTACTCTGTTTGGCAAAGCTTAAACATACACTTGAGAGTGTTTAAGCAGATGTAAGATAAATGTTTGGTCTTTTTAAACAGCTTCCCTCAAAGCCTTCACCTGCAAAGCCCGAATGCGCTAATCGATGAGCATTAAATAATTTTTTGCCTTGCATCTGAGACTTCTTTTTTTTTCACTTTTTCTTTTACGCTCTTCGAGCCTGACTCACCGATTGACTGTGGTTACCATGATGAGAAAAGTGGACCTCGCAGAATAGGCCTGGAAGTAGTCACGATGATGTCAATTTTTCAATCCAGCAGATGCTTGTACTGCGCGCGGGTAAGAGCGAGCTAGGGCCACAACGCGGAATATGCACAACAGGCAGAAGGAAAATGTAGAATTGAAGGGGCAGCTCATCTCAGGACTCGGACGCTCTCATACATCATGGAAAAGCATTGTGTGCCCTGGAACGGCGTTAGTGGCACGTGATTGGTATAATCGGTGGTGCAAGATCTGCGCTGTGTGAGCACAGGGTTCAGGGCGCCATCGGAGCGTACTTCCGACACATCCGTGGTTATCTTCATCGTCAATATTTGTATCTAGTAGATGAAAAGCGAGCGTTTGGGAGAGGAGGCATAGATTTAGAGCTTCATAGGAGCCGGACCGGACTTGCAGTGGTTTTGCTGCAGCTTCTCTGCGGCCGTCACGCTTCGGAAAGATGCCGCCGCGTTTCTCTCAACAACTGCGAAGCCAGCCCCTGGTACCGTTTTATTTTACAAAATAGTACCGGGATCTCTTCATGCTTTGTCTGAGCGCGGTGACCCGAGTCTCCGGTAGTTTTTCTCTCTGCCAAGGTAGAAACCGCTCAGCTTGCCGGTAAAGCCCAGGATTGACACGGCTACAGGGTCTAGAAATTGATGTGGGACGCCTGTTCATCTGTAGTAAACGCAGGTACTAGCTGTTAGTGGGCGTGCAGTATTGATGAGACCCAAGCGTGTAGAGACGTGCAGAGATGGTTTCGGGTGATCAGGGGGCTGCCATATTCTGCTGTTTTTGGTCCAGCCATCCCGCGAGTATTCCTACGGACAATATGCGTTGTTGCTTAGAATTCATTGCATTCTGTATCAAGGAAATACCCCGTTTTCTCATGTGTGAACGCCTGACCTCTGGATCGCCAGAGTGGCGTTAAAGGGTGTGTGAAGCTCTCTATAGCTTTACCAAATAGTGACGACTTGCACTCGGACTTTCCCAAAATCGAATATTAATTCCCGTAAATTATTGGGCGCAGTACTCAGGCTCATTTCGTTTCTTCAAGGCTTGCTTTGTCGCGGCAGCGCAGCTTGCAGTTCCCATCCGCCATGATAGCCGCCGACGGTCACCAGGAACCTACAAACAAATGAACGCGCTTTAGGCCGAGTTGAAATGATGAGGAATTAAAGCAGCAACGAGCGTTAATCCCAGAGCCATAATATCGCTCGCTATGCCGCCTTGCCGACTCAAAACCACGTATTCGCAACGTCCTTTGCGGTAATGATGGTGTGCTGTACCCTCCACAACATTCAACTACTTTTCTGATGCTGATCTGCCACTACCTATATGTCTTCAATCGGGGCGTAGATTTATCACAAGAGCTTGCGTGGCGTAATGGCAACGCGTCTGACTTCTAATCAGAAGATTGTGGGTTCGACCCCCACCGTGAGTGCTTTTATTTTTTAGCTTCCTTGCCAAACTAATTCTGTCATTAAGGAAACAAACTTAAGAACTGCTGTCACTGGCGAAGCGCTATCATGCTGTCCAATTGTGGGATTAATATTATTATTACAAAATGCAGTCGTTAGATTGCGATATTTATGATGTGAGAGGGCGGGTATCTTGTGGCTCCGTATTTCGGCGTCACCTGGCAGCTAGGCATTAGGCTTGCCGGCGAAACTATGCGAAAGCATTTTTGGTTGTGTAGTTGCTGGTACGGTGGAAGGCCCAAAAGGAATTCAAAGACTTTTTGGAATCCCAGTACGCAAGCGCCGCGGAGGGGGAGAAGGGGTTCGTCTCGAGAACACCCCCTTGCAGCACCAGTGTACAAGTATGTTTGCTGACATGGTAGAGTAGAGCATCTATCGGAGGAGCGCCAGGTTCGTAGGGAAATTTTCGGACCCTATTCCAGCAGCACGATATGACGCGGTGGGTAAAACTCTATAATCTGTGTCCAGGTACGCAGCTGAAAATGACCGTAAAAACTGCAGTGCCTGCAAGGGCTAGGGCCAAGCACCACAAGGCACGTCTCCGAAGCATGCTATTGACAAACGGCTGCTGGACCGAGACCAGCCTGCTTGTGCCGCCGAAAATGCGAAACGCAGGCGACGTGCTTTGTCTAGTCTTGTTGTGCACGGCGTTTCGGTTGAGTCCTATCTCGAGATCCTTGGAAGAGACCAGCTCATTCGAGACCAGCGTCTGTGTAACTCCACAGAGCGCGTAGAGGATGTCGATTTTGTATATGCCGCACCATATAAAGTAGAACCCCAGGAAGAAGGGCACTATAGTAGTCACGCGGATGCCTCGAGAGTAGTTCAGAAAGACCAGGGTGTACCCAAGCCAAAGGCCCATCCACAGAAAAACCATGCCTAGAACGACGCGAGACAAGGTGGTATAGCGCGCGAACAGAGAGCGCCGACGCCTGGGCGCGCTGCTCCCCAAGATCGCGAACGGGTCAGATAGGGAGCTGCTTGTGATGTCGTCGTGCAAGTTGTGGAGGGCCACGCACGACAAAAACTTGGGGAAGCAGTCCATCTCCAGGAACTGGAAGGAAATGGCCTTGAGCTGCTCGAAGACGTCGGGGTCGTGGCGTTTCTCCTCCAGCACCATGTGGACGGTATTCTGGCGCATGTGGTCGGGCAGGTTGATCAGGTAGCGGCTGCTCTCCTCGGGGGCAAGAAGGTAGGTGTGGACGATGTTGCGGGCGTTGTTGAGAAGCTCTTTGGAGGTGATGCGCGCCTTCTGGAAGTCCTGCGCCTGGGTCTTGAGGAACTCGTCGACCAGACCGGTAAGCGGGCTCTTGAAGGGCGCGCCGGAGGCGTCGTGGTCGGCCTGTTTCTGCCAGTTGTCGAGGAGCCTTGTGAGGCGGGGCGAGTCGGTCTGGCCCTGGAGGAAGCGCGAGACGCGCTTGCTGTCCTCGTAGTCGAGGAAGCCGTCGTTCATGAGGGCCTCGAGGAGCAGCGAGCTGGAGAGGGAGTCGCGACTGTCGCGGCTGTCGCGGTTGGCGGCGGCGGCGGAGCGGTCCTGGGAGTCCTCCCACTCGACAAAGCTTTCGCGGACGCCCTTGACGTAGTCCTTGCACAGACGCAGGTGCGCCATGGCGTCGATCCAGAAGTCGAGGAAGTTGATGGCGTACGGGTACTGGGAGAGAAAGGTGTAGAAGGTCCAGAGATCGACGGGCGCGGCGGTCTGGCGGTTGAGGACCTCGTAGAGCGTGGGGAGGCGCTGCGCGTGGAGGTCTGTGGACACGGAGCTCATTTGCAGGAGAGCGGTGGTGGGGACTGCTGGAGCGGCTGCTGGTCCAGTGCTGATCCGATGCTTCTTGAAAGACGGGAGCGGGCGAGTGAGCTGCCTGGATCGCGGGATCATCACGGTGCTGAAAATTTCAGCGGCGGGGAATGTGATCGGTCACGTGTGGGGCAGACGCGAGAACGCGTCAGAAGGCACGTGACGCGCGCGCGGTCGCGTGACCTGGCGTTTTCGTCACGTGAATCAGTACGCGGTCACGTGCCTCGCCCCGTCACGTGCCTCGCCCCGTCACGTGCCTCGCCCCGTCACGTGCCTCGCCCCGTCACGTGCCTCGCCCCGTCTCTGTTGTATAATGTCATTAAAAAAGCTACTTGTGCCTAACCTTCGTCAACGTCCCAGTCCGCGCGCCGAGCGCGGACGTTGTAATGAACCCTGGCCGCCCGCTGGCCGCCCGCTGGCCACCCCGCGCGCGCATACTCCGACTAGCCGCTCCTCCTGGCACGCACCGCAGCGCCCGCCGCGTCCTCGCGCTTGAGCTGCACCAGCGCTTCGCACTGCCGCGTCTCCACGTGCCGCAGTAGCCACTCCATGTTGCTGCCAAACTCCTGGTAGCACGCTGCGCACCGGCCCTTGGACTGGCCACGCTGCGACTTGGCCACGCCCACAGGGTACACGAAGTGCACGGACTTGAGATGCGTCTTGTACGTGTCCTTGCGCGAGAACTCGCCCGACGCGTGGCACCGGCAGTCGCCGGACCAGAAGGGGCACTGAAAGTCTTTGGTCACGAGGTGTTTCTTCATGTGCCGCGTCAAATAGCCCTTTACTTTAAAGCTCGAGGGACAGAATGCGCACTGGAACGCCAGCGGCGCGGCCGCGCCGCTGCCGCAGTCGCCGGAGCTAGCCGCCGTTGCGGGCACGTGCGCAGGGCGCTCCGTGCACGACGATATCCCCGACGACGACGTCCCCGACGACGATGACGATGACACCGTCGGAGACGACAGCGGCACCGTGTCGAACCGCACTCCACACGTCTCCTCATCTAGCGAGGGCTTGCCGTCGCTGGTGCCATCGTAGTGGTCGAATCCCAGCAGTGCGTGCCACGTCTGTGCGATGGACGCGGACGTGGCCGAGAGCGTCGTGTGAACGGACTTTCCTCTGTACTCGCCACTGTACTCGTGCGCGTACTCGTTTGCGTACTCATCTCGGTACTCATCTCGGTACTCGTGCGCGTACTCACTCCCGTACTCGTCGCCCAGCCCGGCCAGCTCCGAGAGCTGGCCCAGCTGCTGTTTTTGCAGCTGTCTGTTCAGCAGGCCCAGCGACACCACGTTATCTTCGGGCACGTCGACCTTATCGAACTGAATGTAACCCATCTCGACGTGAAACTGCGACGCTAGTGCTACTTGCTCACCTGGAAGCTACTTTCTCGTAACAGTGAAACCTCACGAAGTTCGTGTTCTCGGAAACTTCACGTGCTCGTGCTCCGTTCGGCTTTCCACCAGGCCTCTAGCTCCGGAGCAGTTGCGCCGCCGCCCGCCGCGAGCCACTGCAGTCTTATAACCTGCCGACAGGTGCTGAATTGTGTCAGATAATGCGTTTGTCCCGTTGACGTCGCGATAAGCTGCGGTGGTGCGAAGTCACGGCAGGACGAAGTCTCGAGGCGTGTTCTGAGGCGGTTTTTTTTTTGTTTTTTTCCTTGTCTGTTTTTTTCCCCCCTTCTTTCGGATCTCTGCTCGGCGTGGAAGCGATAACATGGAATCCGAAGGGAGCGGGCGGCGGGCGGCGGGCGGCGGGAGGCGTAGGGAGTGATCTGGGTGTCGGGGTGTTGAGAGTGATGTGCGTGGGTGGTGATGTGCGTCGGGAGTGATGTGCGTCGGGAGTGATGTGCGTCGGGAGTGATGTGCGTCGGGAGTGACTTGCGTCGATAGTGACCAACTCAGCACGTGACCCCATTTACACCATGTGATCCCATTTACACCACGTGACCCCTCCGCATCACGTGCCACGCCCTCCAAACTCCGTTCCCCCTACACAACTCAACTGCCTGGCGCTACTTTCTCGCTGGCTCCCTCTTCCATGGCTCCAGCCATGTCCGAAGACCTTCGCCGCGCGCTACTCGAGAAGCTGGGCAAGGCCGATGCCCAGCTGGGCTTGAACCCCCATCCTACGCCCGCGCCCGCGCCCGCATCCGCATCCGCATCCGCGCCCTCAGGGCTTCCCACCTGGCGCGACTTCTTTCAACAAAACGCCCGCGTCCAGGCCGGCGACCGCGGCCTCAACTTCAACACCTACTTCTCGCTGCCCGCCGTCTCGGACCTCGCGTCCGATCCCACGTCCGTGCCCATTTTCATTTTCCACCACGGCGCCGGCTCCTCAGCGCTCAGTTTCGCCCCGCTCGCCAAGGCCCTCCGCGAACAGCTCGGCGGCCGCTGCGGCGCCTTCGCCTTCGACGCTAGAGCACACGGCCTCACCGCGCCCGCAGACCCCGCGGCGTTCCCCGCGGACTACAGCCTCGACGCCTTCGTGCGCGACTTCCAAGAGCTCATCGCGTGGTTCGACCACACCCATCTGCAGGCGCTCCCGGCCTCCACTACCTACACGCTCGTCATCGCCGGCCACAGTCTTGGAGGCAGCATATGCACCAGCGTCTACCAGAGCCTCGAGCCGGCGCTGCGCGCCAAAGTCACCGGGCTCGCGATGCTCGACATCGTCGAGGAAGCCGCGATCCTCGCCCTCACCAAGGTCGACTCCTTCCTCAGCAACACCCCCAACGTCTTTCCCAGCTATTCGAGCGCAATAGACTGGCACGTAAAAAGAGGCCTTTCACGCCTCAGATCAAGCGCCGAGATCGTCATCCCCAGCCTTTTCGCATCCACGGCCTCTGGCAAGGTCGTGCGCAGGACCAACCTGCAACTCTTCAAGCCATTCTGGGACACCTGGTTCCACTCGCTCTCTCACAGGTTTGTAGCTCTGCCCACCAGCAAGCTTCTGATTCTTGCAGGCAACGACAACCTAGACCGCGAGCTCATGATAGGGCAGATGCAAGGTAAATTTCAGCTGGTAGTCTTCCAAGAGTCCGGCCACTTCATCGAGGAGGACGCTCCTGTCAAGACCGCCGTAACCCTCGTAGACTTCTGGAGGCGCAATGACACCAAGAGCGTTGTCATCAAGACCAACTGGACTAAAAAGGCCAACACCTAACCGCTTAAAAACTGCATACATAGAACGACTCTTTACTGCGTCACTAAAAACTACTCGACGGACATAATGTCCAGCTCGCAGGCGTCCTTGCCTTCGCACTGTTCCACGACCTGGTCAATCTTTTTCGACGCCCACGCGAAACGAGGGTTTATCAAGAACGGCCTCAAATCGAAACGGTTGTCGTCGGGAGAGTACTGCTCCGCGTGGTAGCTTGGCGTAATCACTGTCTGCTTGTGCCTGTTGATAGCGTAGAAGAAGAAGAACCGCTTCACCTTCTCCGCAACCTGGGTAGGGCTCAGCCTTGGAGTCCACTCGTGCAACAGTTTCAGGAACATCGAGTAAGGTCCGCATTTCTCAACTTTTCTCAGATACCCAAAGATGCTCAGCTCCTCGTATGTCATTCCCATATCAATCTCGTCTGACTGCACGTAATCCTTAGTGGTGGGCTCCAGCTCGGCAGTTGGCGTCGCGCTCACAAACTCATCCAAAATCGGCATATCGAAAGCCTTCGAAGCATACGATATGAACTTCTTCAAGTCCGTTTTTGAGATACCACCAATCGGGTTGATATCCGCTGAAGAGCAGTCATACTTCGTCAGGTACCCTCTTAGACATTCGTCAACGTTCGCGCTACCCAGCACCAACAGACTTCCGCCGTTGGGGATGCGACGAACCCATGGCAGCAATTGCGCGAAAAGGTATGCCAAAACCATGCGCAAGCGGGCCTGGATGTTCTGCAAAGCCAGATTCTCTACCTGGGAGCCGCCGAATATCTTGTAAATTGGTTTTTTCCCAGTTGTGATTTCAAAGAGGCTCACAACACTGCCAACAACATTGTCCATGTTGAAGTCCACATGGTAGGACGATATGACGTTGGCAAGCTCGCGGGCCCTGGATCTGGTGTCCTTTGAAGAATTTTCCGTCCCCATGAAACAGGTGTGGAACAAGCAGCTTGCGAGTTCTTGTGGAGTAGCAGGCACCCACTCTGAGTCCTTACGTGCCAGTTTACGAGCATCTGCAAGCACCTGTTCATTGCCCTCCTTGCACTCCTGCACAACCAGGCGGCACATGGAGTGGACAATAACAGCTGTGGCGCAAGAATCGATCCCGCCCGACAATGGCAAGAAAAATCCAGTGCCATTGCAACGCCTCAAGTAGTCCCATAGCCAACACGCGGGACCCAAAGCGATTTCTTCTTCTGGGGTGTGATAGTGAAATTCCCGTTCCTTGGCAGGCGAAATCTTGGGGTTGAATCTGTTGCCCATTGGGGCCAATTCCTCTTCAAGATCGATTCGCTGAAACACCACTTTCGATTCAGCAGCCTGCAGCCCACGAGAGATAATAGAGGCTCTATGGTTTCTGACTTCCTCCAAGTCAACAGTGGCAGTAACGACCTCCACATCTTTCAAAGAAAACTGGCTTCCTTGAGCTACAATCTTTCCGTTGACAGCAATCAAAGCGCAGCCGTCGTAATACAGACGGTCTCCGTCACACCCTCGTTGATTAGCGTATAAGTACACGCCACCGCAGCGTCTTGTAGCGCTGGTGATGAGTTCCAATCTTCGGTTTAGCTTCCTCAACTCGTGGTGAGAACCAGAAGAGTTTGTGATTATTTCAACACCGTCCAAGGACATCGCGATGTGAGGCGACTGGGGCGTGAAAAGTTCCTCGCAAGTTTCGGCACCTATGCAGGTATCCAATGTTCGGATTACAGCATCACCAAATGGCACTATCCTCTGTCCCGTAATTTTCTGAATCAATGGGGGGAGCAGGAATTCCTCAACCTGAGTCGCCTTCATCCAAGGCGTAAAAAACCTCATTTCGCGGTAATTGCCATCGTTAGCCAGCCATATCTTAGGTCTTATGAACAGAATGCGGCCATCAAAGGATAGCAGACGACAATTGTAGCGGACGTTCTTATGCAAAACAGGCATTCCTATATCCAGTAAAACACCATGAGTTTCCTTGCGCTTGATGATCTGTGCGTACATTTCCCAGCAGTGCAGATATAGATCGTTCTCTAAAAAGTGGTCCAAACATCCATACCCAGAAACTTCGAGTTCAGGACCAACACGAAGCCGTGCACCTTTCGCCTTGGCGATCCTGATCGATTCCAGGATCCGATCCCTGTTGCCCTCGAAATCGAGTGCCCATTGATTCAAGTTACATGTTGCGACCGTAACAAGGTGTGACATAGCTGTTGTGTTCTCAGCTGTCTTAAGGAATTGTTCGTTATCTTAAAATGATGTTTTCAAAGGTTCAAATTTCAGTAATGATTAAAATTGAACCTCCCTAGTCAAAGATGATTCTGATTGTCAAATCCTTGGCATACACGTAAGTGATTCAAAAGATCGCGAACCTATCAAAGCTTCACTATTAATCTACATAAATATAAGTATATTCGACGTGTTACCAAACTAAGTTCTGGACTCGTAGGTGGCGGCCAATCGTTCCTGGAGGTGCTGCGCGGCAGTGATTGTTGGGGGAGCTGCTCCATTTCCAGCAGATGCCACTAATTCGCTAGGAACTGGAGTAAGCAACGTAGAGTTTTCGGGATGGACGAAGAAGACAATTGAGTAACGGTCTGACTCGCGGGACTCTCCCGGAGAAAACTTGACCCGATGAACCGTACTCTTCAGTACGCCGTTAGTCCAATAGGAAAGAAGATCACCAAAGTTTACCACAAGTGGTGGTGCCTTACCTTCGTACTGAGAGCGAACAAAGGGAACCTCCGCCCAACCGTCATTATCCTCCGCGTTACCAGTCTGAAGCTGCAAGCCTTGCTGTCCCTCGCGTTGGAATAAAAGTGTGAGAGAACCATAATCTGTGTGTGCGCCGGCCCTGATGGTTGGGTCGTAGTCGAGGGAGGCGTCCAGGTCTTCTCTTATCAGAGGATAACGTAACATCCGGAAAACACAACCGCTTGGCTTGTCGGGGCGGTGCTTGCTGGTGAAAAACTCCGGGTCTTCAACCTGCAGCCCTTTTGTCATCACCTCTAAAATTCTAGTAGCTGTAGCGTGCAGCTTTTGAGAAGTACGGGAAATAATCTCTTGCTTGGAGCGGAAAAACGGCGGGACCTCATTTTTGCTACTGCTGGTGTCCTGTGAGTTGGTGCTTTTCTTTCCCAAGTACTCGTCTTCGTTAATATTGAATTGGCCCGTTTTGAAGTTGATAAATCCAAAATTGTAGCCCTCTTTGAAATCACGAGCTTTGCGGGGGTCCAGCTGCTCGTTCGTGAAATGTGTGTAGCCAACGTTGTTTTTGTTGATGCTATACTGACTCTTCACATCGGCAGGAGTTTCTTCAAAGAACTGCTTGGATAGGGCGAACAAGGTATCAACCTCTTCCTGTGTGAAATCGTGGCCCTCAACGAATAGAAATCCCTGCTCTCTGGCAGCCTCAAGTAGCGTGTCGCTGATGCTTTCAATCGGTTTGGAAATATCCACTACCTTAAGAACTTTTGACATTGCTTTAGAGCGCTGTTTCAAAGAAGGTTCTTCGAGCTCGAACCACCCAGCTCTTCTAATCTAGATAAGCACGAATTTCTCGCTGCAGGAAATTGAGCATTGTGACCCTGTTTTCATAGCGCAGATAGCGGTTTTTCGTTTATTGGGATATGAGCAAGGCCCTGGATCCTATAGAAGCTGGAGAGAGTTTCTGCCTCGAGTACGAAAAAGTTGCCAACCCGATTTTAAAGCGCTGTCCTTCTTCGAATTCAAATCGGGTTGTTTGGCTGTATTGCGCTCGAACCAGCGGTGAGTTTGGAGTGGTTGATTAAGTAACCAAACTTTCGAAATCAGAACGAATATCAAAGGTATGACTCTGATCACGTCTGCTTACTTGGACGCCAGTAGGTTCGCGTTGAGGCTTTCGGCGTGCTCTGACCCAATAAAGTAGACCAAACTAAGCAAAAAATGCGCCTTTGCTGCTTTTTGTTTTCTAATTATTGGCCGTGATGCTTGAAAGTTTCTGCGGCACTGAGTAAAATAAAGCTTATGATTACAACTAGTAACCCCGTGTGCCACTTTTTATCCTTTATGAAACATTGTCCTGAACCATGTGCTGCCTCATTCACCAATAACGACTCGTAAAACCACCGCTTATTGCGCTTAGGTACTAAGAAAGCCCGCCGCCGTCCGATGTTTCGACGCGTGGCCCACAGTTTCAATTTTTCTACAACATAAAGCCTGTTTCTAAGCTTTCTTCCAGATTTGGCGCTGCTTCCTAAAAACTGGTTGCTTTTATCCCTCTGCATTATGTTTGGGGGGGGGGAGGGGACTTTATCTTGCAGAACTCGAGCCATGTAGCGAGCGCTCGGCAGGCAAAGTTCCGTACATAGATAAAATTGATGGATCCCAATTATGTCAATGTTTTCCTCTAGCGATGCGGGTTGCAGAACACCTTCCTCTTCGGAGCGATCCTCTTTGAGCAATTGATGTGCCAAGTACTAAAAAACAACGGTTGTAGTGCTACTCATCGGCGGGATTGCGGGGAAGGGCATATTCTCTGTGGTCCGTTCAAAATTCCCACAGAGATTAACACTAATCAGGGCGCGAAGGCCTGGGCAAAATCCGATTTTGGGCAGGGTGCACTTATTCGGCGCTGACACCTTATTGTAAGGGAGGGGAGCTCCAGAACCATCGCCTCAGATGAGAAGTAGATTGGCCGCTCAGCCTGTCAGCATTACACGTTGGCGGTTGCTGGCTTGTTGAAAAGTGCTTCGCTTTTTTGAAGTCAAGTGTATTTTTCCATCGATATTGTCAAATTCTATTGTTGAAACGAAATGCGCCTGAGTATCGCCATTCTTGTGGCGTTTCTGTTTTGTTTTACCCTTGATAATCTTGTTGATATCTCAAAAGCTCGCCTTAATACATAGTCTCTAGTACTTTCAGAGGATAACCATCAAAGATGATAAATGACACTTCGCACGATGCAATGAGTAGTGCTTCGAAACAATGCGTACTTGCCAGCGCCAGTACTTCAACGGTATTGACTCGGATACGAATAGAACACAGCGTGGTACGCTTGACAGGGAGCTCTGTGTTTGAGCGCAGCGCCTGAGCTTTCGTGAGCTCTTTTTCTGTACAGGGGAGTTTTACTGCGTCCCGCGGATGGAGCGACAATTCTATTATTGGAGCTCCATTACTGGGTTCATTGCGATTGAGAACACGCGCTATATAGTCTAACCTCCGTACACACCGCTGAACACATCTCTTATCTCTTCGACCGTGAATTTCTCGAACAAGCAAAGCTGGAGAAGAATTCTGCTCTTCTCAGGATTGAGGTAACCAGAGGCAATGATGTTGAAGGATTCCTTGCTTTTAGGCTTTGGCAGGTTGGCTTTGGGGATCATTCCGTCCATTGACCTTTTTGAGTAGACTACAGGGATTGGCAGCTCTAGCACCTTGTCATTAACAATCGCTGGCAAGGAGCCAGCACCTAAAGTGGCAATAACCATACCCTCGCAGTGCTGTGAGACGAGCTCGATGAGCTCAGGGCTTATAGACTGATGCGCGTACACAATGTGCACGGTTGGGAAGGTTGTCTGTGAAATTAGGCTTTTGTCAAGATTCAGTTGCAGCTTAAATTTGTGGCACACCATTGGCTTAACAGGGGGGTAGTAGTAATGGATTTCATTGTTCACAAAGTTCCCCAGGTAACCTTGTCTGACGTTGAAAGAGTCCAATGTATTGGCATTAGTCTTGGTTATGTAATAACCTGCAGAGATCTGGTCATTGAGCGAAACCAGTACACCACGGCCCCGAGACTGTCTGTCAGCCGCGATGCAGATAGCCTGGTATAGATTCATGGGACCATCAGCCGAAACGCTTGTGGAGGGCCTCATAGACCCCACAAAGACAATTGGGACATCCCCGGAATCGATTGTGCTTTCGATGAAGAAAGTGGTCTCGGCCAAAGTGTCAGTACCATGTGTAATTACAATACCGTCGAATGTCTGCAGAGCCGAGGAGACACCAGCGTAGATTTTGAGAAGAACGCTCTCGTTGATCTCCTTCGAATCCACGTTGCATAATTGCTCATAGTCTATGTCGCAGATACCTGAGATATCTGGGACAGCTTGTAACAGCTGCTGAATAGTCAAGTCAACACGGTAGCCAGCAGTGTTTGATGAGGAAGCGCCTTTGGAAGCGATTGTACCTCCGGTGCCAAAAATCTTTATCTTGGGAAGTCTTCTAGGAGCGGATTTTTCATCGGGTTTAATGTCATCGTTACCACATGCATGGAGAGTAAATTGAGACGACTCCAAATCCGCGCAGATAGTGTTGATTTCGATATCTTCGTTAGGCATTGGGTTCCTTTAAGGCGGTCTTTGTAAAGTCATCGCATCACAGCTAAAATAAACTTCGATGAAATTGTCAAAAACTTGTGTGCACGAAAAGAACGACTACCAACAAAAAAGTCGAGGAAACAGCATTAACTCATTAAATCTACTTAACCAGATATTTAAAAGCGTAGTGGTCAGTATTGTCACCATAGTGGAACTAGCCCTTCCCAGTCATGTCTTCTTCTCCTTTCCCAGTAACTCTGTGGCCCTTGTATGAAAATCCATTGTTTCTCTGACAGGCGCTTGAAGTACTGGGGCTGTACATCCTTATTCTCCTGGCGCCTGATACGCTGTTCCTGTTCTAGCTCCAGTTTGAGCTTTTCAGCTTCATCGATATGACCTTCCTCGTAGAGCCGCAGATCAGGCCTCATTCTTGAGTCAGTGATTGGAATCTGGTCTTGTTCTATCTCAGTTATTTCGTTCAAGTTGGCCGTGAATTTAGTGAAGCCGTACTTCTTCTCCTGGTTGGGAACTAAGTCACCAATTTCCCATATTGTTTCGCCGTTTTGCGAGTTGACAATGCTTTTTGTCCAGTGGCCTTTCAACAAACCGACCTGTTTTGAACCACTGTGAATCACAATAGATAAGTCTTCGGACCGGCCACTAAACATTCCTGCAGCTTTGAACGCAACCCTAGCCTTTAAGTTGTGCGATGACACGACTTCCATGTGGTTTGCAGGTTCAATATATCTTTCGCCGGCGAAAAGGTTTTTGAGGATAGTGTTTGGCTGAGACCAAACGTAGCGCTCGCCAATAGACTTAATTGTAAGTTTGATCTCACCTTCGTTCACAAATTCAATGGATTTTCCCCAAAACTTTTGAACGGGCGAAACAGAATATGATATCTCCCAAAGATCGTGGTCTACATGAAATGCAAATATCTGAGGCTTATGCGATACTTTCTCTGCTACCAACCTCATTCCTTTATCTTCACGCACAAGTTCGAAAGTTTCGCCTAATAACGGGTTGAATGGTTTCCGAAGGGCCCGAACTTTGCTTCGATGCATGGATAGGTAAGAGCAAGCGAACGCCACGACCTGGGCCATACGACTTACCTCATCGGTAGTGGAAGCTGCCTTGTTCAGCAACTCAGAATATTCAAAAGTCTCGGACAGCATTTGTAGTATCGTAATAGGCTCATTAGAAGTAATGGGCATAGAGATGGCCGTCAAATCTTTCCCGACGTTTTTTCTCAAGAACGACAAAAGGCTAGGTGGAGTGGCAGCGGCTTCTGGTACGTCTTCACGTCGCTTCACGGAAGTCGGTCCTGGAAGAGGGTATAAATCTCCCCCCGTGGAAGCTGGAGTGCTCTTTTGAACAAACTCTGTGTCATACTTGGAAGAAGCATCGTCGTCGTTATCATAGGGTTTTTCGATTGTATCTTTTTGCGATAACTTCAAAGCATTTACCCCCTCTTCGTCATTTAGCATGATTACACCTGTGTCTGATTCAGGAGACAAATTATCGTCTTCGGCATCATAAAACTCATCGCTAAAAATTGAAGGGTTTTCAGAGCTTACATTTTTTTGAACCGCATTTGAGCTTGTCTCTATCCATTGTTGTACCAGCTCCTCGATTTCGCTGATCTCTTTATAAAGTGCGTGTTGATGAGGTGAACTGGGAACACTTTCTTCATGGCCATCTACTGCTGAGCTCAGGCCTTCTTGAGAGGCATTTCTATGTTTGCCAAAAAAGTTGGATACAGATGTCATTGAAGAAGTGCGCGAAGCAGAACTGTTGTGGCTGCCAGATCGAGGTGTTTTTACCTCTAACGGGGTATAGAGCAGAGATTTCGTCTTACAAAAGCTGAGCTTCCTCTCTATCAACTTTAGATGGGCCAAAATGCTGGAGGGATCCAGTTGATTTTGGGCCGGAGGTTTGATGTGTTTTTCCTCTTTTTTGTAGCAGTCTTGAAGTGCCTGGATCCACTCACCCCATGAAGCTTCGTCTTTTGCCTTCAAAACCCAAAGCTCCATCCCGGAATCAATGACTATGAGTCTCGTCATTTTGTTTGCACTTACAGTGGCCAAGGGAATGATTATCTCACCCCTGCATACATTATTGTGTTCATTCAGGTAGTAAGATAGAGCTTTGTACTTCAAATCAAGTTTGAAAAACCTTTTTGTGAATCCTTGCAGCTTCTTTCTCCTTTTCTTAAGCATGTAGCCTTGCAAGATTCGGCCTTGTTTGACACGTACCAGTTGAGAGCGAGACCGCTGGACCGGAACATCAAGATCTTGAGTCTTATTTGCTACGCTCATTAGAATCTTCTTCTTCGCAGTCTTCGACGCAGTGTTGTCGAGAACAAACGCGTAGTACCCGTCTTCATCAGCTTGTAATGACCCCTCGATGAGGTCATTTCCTGAAATAGTTCCTAGCCATTGGACTTGCCTAAAGCCCTGAGCAGTCAACTTCTTGTCGAGAGGAATGTCCTGAGTCAAGTGTTGCACTGCTGCAATCGACTTTGAACGTTGCCTTGTAGCAAACTCTTCCAGGGAGGAGTTGCTCCGGTTGATAGCGTAGTCTAGCAACGCCTTGGTGTCCGGAGCAATGTGAACACTTCCCGCCCCTCCATTAGGATTATTGGGAGAGTGTCGACCAGTGTCGGAGCTGGAAGCACCGCTACCTCTTTCAAAGGCGTCGTCATTGATCGTGGTTTGACGCTTATATATCCCTGCGTCTACAGACCGTTTCAATGGCTTCAGCTGATACGTTATGGTATCGCCCTGCTGGACCTTCAGCCAACGAACCACGAACGAGCGGTTCTGAACGTCAATTGCTTCCATCTCCTGCTCAGAAGTGCTGATTGGCCGTGTTTTTCGGTTACTTGGCCCACGTCAATCATTATATTCAACAGTCTTTTTTTAAAGTGATGTGACTTTACTGACTTTCGCAAGTCTCACGTGTGAATAATAATAGACAGCCTGATAGGATCCAGCAGTCTTGCTCCGCAACCGCTAGACGCCCGGGATATAATATTTGGTCTTCTTGCCATTTATAGAAGTCTCGCATCGAATTTTGGAGTTCCGTCAACAAGCTGTTAGATTTCCTCGCTAGGAGGTTGTCATGGAAAACCCTTACGAACAAGTTCACCAGAACATCCTCTCACGGATTATAAACAATGTGGAGCGTCTGAACGAGAGTGTTGTGACGCTAAACCAGGAACTTCAGCACATTAATGCCCGCAACAGCAACTTGGAGATAATGGGTCAAATGTGTGAGAACTACCACAAAAGCGTGCAGTTCAACATGAGCGCCACCGGCCACAAGCAGCCCCCGTTGTAGGTCCTCGCGTTCTGGTTAACAAAATCCTATTTCTTCTGGTCATAGCACTTGCAACTATGTATAATATACACTACTCAGCACACGGTTCGGCGCAAGTCCCGCGAATGTTGTTCTATATCATCTTAACCAGCACGGCCCCTTATTCCTGGCCTGGAATCATGTTGTATCTCTTCTTGAGTGTTACTCTCTGTCTGGAGTACTTGTCATCTGGAGAAAATCTAGCTGGGTGAGCAGACTTGGTGATCTCGCCCCCCTCAGTAGTCTTCTTCAAAGTGTAGATGCGCTTGCCATCCGGGCCCAAAGTGTACATCAAATGCATGCTTCCTAATTTATGGTGTTCGAATTGGGTGGTTTGTCAAACTAGATGAGCTGCGATGATCGTGGAAAATTTTCTACGCTTGCCAATAAAGTGTTGATGTCATTTGAGACGTAACTAGTTTTTACAGTTCTTGTCTCCCTTCGTTCGAAAATACAAGTACAAACCTTCTGACCTGGCAAGTCCGTTCTAGAGCCAAGCATAGCTCCGCATGTCTAGCGCCTTTGATGACCTCTTCTCTGCCTTCAAGGGTGGAAACGAATCTAGCAATAGCGCCAAACCTAAAGACGAGCGTCTGGTGGGCTCTAATTTTCCTTTAGCGGCGGCAGCTAGCCGTAAGGACGCAGATGCAGATTTGGACGCTTTTTTTGGATCCGAGACAAATACTGCAACCCCTGATGCCGCGAGGGACGAGTTCGACTTGGCCTTTGATATGCTTAACGGGCCCGTAGCTTCGCAGCAAGTAACCTCAGGACCCAATCTTGCTGAGCCGGAGCCTCAACCAGTGGTTGACGAAGTTAAGGATATGGAGATCGCAAGGCTCATGTCTTTGGGGCTCGATTGGGACAAAGCGGCTGATTGTTACGAGCGTGGCATTCTTTATGAGCAGGTTGTAGATCGCCAGAAGAGACGAGCTGCGCGCGCTGAAGAGTCTCTGAGGACGGGCCCTCAGTGCAATCAATTGCGAGAAGAACCTGATCTCTTGTCTGTTGCATCAAGCTGGCTCAACAAGAGCCGTTCTTTCTTGGACTCGAAGCTCAAGCAGGTACAAACCGAGTATAGTGATCGTTCTTTCTCGAACTACATCTCCTCAAGATCGGTATCTAATGCATCGCCGCCATGGCTGAAAGAAAGCGAAAGCTACCATTCGCGAACGCCTTCAGATTCGGGAAAGCAGAAAATTACGGCGCAGTTTAAGGATCTCAAAATGGAAGGAGAAGCGCCCTTTGATCCCAAATCAAAATCCCCAGCGTCATCTACAAAATCCCCAGCGTCATCTACAAAATCCCCAGCGTCCTCCACAAAATCACATGTTGCTTCATTCGCATCAGCATCACGCCCTACCGTTTCCGAAACCCCTGGAAGCAAAAGCACGACGCCTTCAAGTCCTGCCCCGGTTCAAGATAATGACCTGTTGATAGATTTTGAAGCACCAACCATCAAAACTAGCCCTGGTCCATCAACATATTCCCCGAGCCTATCCGAGCTTGAGAGACATGGTTTTGTGGAATTCAAGGAAAAAGGAGTCAACTCCTTTCGCGCTGGCGATTATCATGCAGCTTTTCAAAACTACGAAAAGTCTCTCAATAGTCTTCCTATGACACATCCTTTACGTGTGGTTTCGTTCTCCAACATGATCATATGTCGCCTCAAACTTGGAGAGTATCGTGAGGCCCTTTCTGACGCTTCAAGTGCCCTCGAGCTCATTCCACGGGGTTCTTTGAACTCGATCATCCCAGATTTGGAGCCGCCGAAGACGTACAAAGATTTTTGGTCAAAAATAATAAACAATAAAGCAGTAGCCTTTGAACGTGTGGAAAATTATGAAAAAGCTCTCGATGCCTACCAAGAGCTGATCGAAGGGGGCGTTACGTCCTCGAAGGTCTTGGAGGCTCGAAGGCAATGCCAAAAAGCTATTGCGGTCGAAAAGAAGCCGGCGTCTATGCCAAAAACCCCAGATATATTGGCACCAAAGCCCAGCACAACAAAGAAACCCAGCAGTTCTCCGGTCAAGGCTAATCTTGACAACCCCTCCGAGAAACTGGCACGGGTTCAAGACCTAAACAAGAAAGAGAAAGATTTAGAAGCGCAGAAGTTTCTGCTTCACGATGAGGTTAGCAGTCTCATTCAGGAATGGTGTGGGGGTCACGAAGGCAACCTTCGGGAGCTACTTGCACGCTTCCATACGATTGTAGATTGGGTCAATTGGAAGGAAGTTTCAACAGCAGATCTAGTTGTGCCGAAAAAGGCGAAGGTGGTCTACTTGAAAGCTGTTGCTAAAACGCACCCTGACAAAGTTCTGGATTCGTGGCCTTTGAAGAGAAAGATGATTGCCGAAAATGTATTTATTATCCTAAGCAAGGCCTGGGAAACGTTCAAAGAACAAAATCAACTTCCCTAAACTGTCAAAAAAATAGTTTTCGTCCAACATCTCTATCTACTTTATACTTATAAAGCTCGTTAGCTATGCGGAGCCTGATTTTTTGAGCCTCAGTTCTCGTATTTTTTAGAGTACAATCCAAGAGCTTTAATTGGGAACAAGAATTTATAACTTGGATACTCAATTGCGCATGAATGGTTGAAAACTCCCTCTACATCCTCGAATTTCCACTCCCCGGAAGGCAACTGTCTTTTCTTTAACAAAGCAATACCTCTGTCAATTATGTCTCGTTTTGGGTATCTTGCCAGAAGAAGTCCTATCAAAGCCCAGGCAGTTTGCACCACCTGTGAGTTGTCAGCTTCGACGTATGTATGAAGCTCGCTTGATTTCATAGATTCACTCCATCCTCCATCAGAACGTTGCTTAGAAGCCAAAAAGTCACAGCCCTTACGGACGACCTCGGAATTTTCGTAATTTTCGCCAATCGTGTACAAGGCCTCCAATGCAAACATGCCTGCATAAGTGAAACAAACACCCCAGCAACCATACCAGCTGCCATCAGGATTCTGGACTCTTTTGATGTATTGGATTGCAATTTCAATAGCCTTGGTAATTTCATCTTTACGATAATTATAGTGCTTTGAGAAATAAGTCAAACCCAAAACTGACGAGTCCGTACATTCGACATAAGGGAATTCAACCATAATGTTTCCGAAGACCTCTGCAGGATTCAGCTTTTCTAATGCCGTTGTGGCCTTGATTTTTTCGTATGTTGCAAAAGAGCCATACTCGAAGGATCCTGTGTTTTGGAGGCCTAGCAAGATATCGATTGCTTTGTAAAGGCGCTCGTCAGATATTTCGTCCCTCATATGAACAAATTTTGGTGAGCTTCTTACCATAATAATGGCTTTAACCGCTTCTGCAGTACAGTCAGACACAGTGTAACCCTGAGTTTTTGTAGAGAATGGCCAAGCACCGACTCTTTTGTCCCTATAGCTTCCTGGTTCACACTCTGTGTCAAACTGAGAGCGACACAAGAATTTGTAGGCTCTTTCAATGGTGCCGTGGAATTCAGGAAGCTCGGCCAAGCCAGCCATAAAGTAGTACTGGATTGCGAACGCGCAATCCCAGACTTGTACACCATTTGTTCCCATCACAGTCATTCCCTGAGGACCCATGAATAGCACTTCTTGAAAGCCGTCAACGAAGCGGTTGAAGTGATAAGAATCACGGCCTTCTTCGATGAGCGTCACTACCGCGCAAAAAGCCATGCTAACTGGAGCAATGCACAAATAATCGGTATTTCTTACCTCTTTTTTAATTAGCTCGTAGACTTTACGGTTGCTGTACTTTAAAAACCAGTTAGGCTTCAAGTACTTTTCATAAAATGATATCGCAACGTTTGCCATGTTCAACAGCTTAGTGTGTGGGTAATACAAGTCGACACCACACACAGTATTCTTGTGCTTTGAAAAGTCAATGCTCTCAAAGGGCTTGATATAAATCTCTTTTCTAATTTCTTGAAGCAGTGGCGTCAATTCGCAACTATACTTAGCTGCTGAGAGGTACCCCAGTGCTTGATAGACAGCCCTCGTATGAACCCACCATCTTCCCGGGTGAATTGGTAGGGCGTAAGGCAAAAGCCATAGCTCGGGAGGAGCGGGGTTGACACCTTCCCATTTGTACAAATTCAATATTGAGAGCCAAGCCTTTCCCCAGTGAGGAGCGCCGATCGCGCCACCCAGCCTATGCAAAGTCTTCCTTGCCCGTTGGCAAGCAATGTGGTCTGCTTCAAGGCCGAGCAATCTCAATATCACATAGTTTATGGCCGTACCGAACGTAGTAGATTTGTCCACTTCATGGAGGCCCCATCCTCCATCAACAGGGTGTGCAGAGTTGACAATGTATCTTATTATTTCAATTCTAATATGCTCAGGTACTGGGATACGGGCGCAGTAGAGAGTGGCGACATATCCGATTGTCATAAACATAGGACCCTTGTATTGGCATGGGAATATACCTGAGTCTTCTTGGAGAAGAGAGAAAAACTGAGCACCATTAAAAGCAGCATCCCGCGCTGTGAAGTCGTCGCATTGGCTGTTCACTAGAGGCTTTGGTGCCTCGAAATCAGGATTCTGAAGGAGGTACTTCACATACGAGGATTGAGGATCCTTCTTTGCCTCTTCCTTTGATAAATATTCCCACTTTTCACTTCCAAGTTCATCTGTTCTTAATCTCCAGAGTGTTTTATCAGTTGTTGGAAGCCCAAGCTCATCGGAATAAAGTTTCATAGCTGCTTCTGGCTTCTCGGTTCAATTAGATGGGCAAAGTTTCTCTCTTTACAACTTAAACGAGTTTCTTGTCAAAATTGATGGTGATGGATAAATTTATAGAAAGAGGCCGCTTCACCCTCGTATATCCTGTGGTACTCATATGTGGCCTAGTGCTGCATTCACTCACAAATGACTCCACGCTTCAACATCAGAAAGACAGTCATTATCTCCTTTCGCCGAACAACATTATCAACCTTGTGTTTGCATACAAGGGCAACTTAATTTGGACCATTTTGTTCGCGTCGCTAGCGGCATATCATATTAGACTACGGATCTCAAGTTCAGACCTTTTACCTAGAGATGCAAGAACTACCCGCCCAGTGAAGTGGCACCGATTGGGCAAAGAGTACATGGTCAAACTTATTGTAAAGAACTTACTGCTATGCGTGGTATTCTTTGTGATAGACCGCGTATTTGTGTGGACCGGGGGCTCCTGTTCTTCCAGTGCTACTAAATCTGCGGAGCAGTGTCGTAAGGAAGGTGGGAAGTGGGAAAACGGATTTGACATCAGCGGTCACTTCTGCTTTTTAACCAACGTGAGCCTGATATTATGGCTTGAGCTGTCTTCGATACAAAAACAGTTTGCCTCAAACGAGCGGACACCCTCTAAGGTGTGGTGTGTTCTGCTATGTTTGAACGTTTTTGTTCTCACGATCTGGGCGTTTATTCTATCAGTAACCGCCATTTACTACCACACAACGCTTGAGAAAATACTTGGTCTTTTGATGGGGTACATCTGTCCGATAGTTATGTACTGGCTTATACCTAGCCATACCGCGCTTCGCCACCTACTTTACTAAAGATTCCATTCTGTCGGGCAGAGAAAGTACCGGCCCCAACAGTCGGGCATTCCAATTGATATTTACATGCGGGGTGCAGGAACAGGCAATTACATCGGTTGCATCCAACTTTAGTTTCACTAAACATCTAAGCCTTTCTGTGCGAAATGACACTGATGTGCACGAGGGATCTATCTCCAAATGTGATATGGTCTCTTTCTTTTCCATACTGCGAAATGTTTGCGTTTTAACAGAAATTTTCAATAGAGACTTGTAAACTTTCTTTGCAAATGTGTAGATTTCTGACTGGTTCGCTAGCAAGCCGTTAGACTTCATCTGTTCGAACATTTGCTCAAGCCCGACATAGGACGGCACAGTATGACGGAAAATGCTCCAGTAACCGTTTTTAGGATTTTGTTTAAACAGAATGTAGTAAGGGGACTCGAATGAACAGTCCAGCTCACTGAAAACTTCTAGTCTCAGCCCTAGCATCTTCCGTTTGATATTAATCCCATCATCTTCGGTGCCCTCAAGATCACTAGGATCCACAACGGGAAATGCGCTTATTCCCAGCATTCTGTAAATGTTTTCGATTTGAACTTTATGAACGAGTTCTTCGTGGGCTCGGAACTGTGCAGCTTGCTTTCGCTTGGACGGCGATGTCAAAATATCAGTTTCTATAAGATCCGCGATGGCACTATCAAAGAACTTGTGTTCAACCGTCCTTTGAGTCTTGAGAACCCATTCTGACTCCGGAATGTCAGGAGAGAGATTGCTCGGCTGTGCGGCTAAGCTCATGGGTTGCCTTTTGGTTGGTGATGAGTGAGGAGTTCTGGGAAGACTGTGTGTTTCCTTAAGCAGCTTCTGAGAAAGCACACGCTTTAACTCAGGGTTTCTTTGGAATATACCCTCAAATTCAACTGGGACATTATCTACATCTTTCTTCTGAGCTTGCAGTTCGTGCTCCAGAACCCTGCATTTCTCTCTCAGTTGCAAAACTTCATACCAGCTTCTGTGTCAGTGACTTGAAAGAATAGCGTTTGAAGACTGATTCACTTACTTTCATCATTCAGCAAATTGATATCCTGGTCACGGCCCTCGTGTTCGGCCATATTGTTTACCAATGGCTACTGGAATCTTGAATTACGCGTCTCCAGAAAATAATATTAATTAAATTATTTAGCCATTTTCTCGATCTCATCACTCTTTATAAGCTCTACGAAAGACGCAGAATCAAGACAACAAATAGCTCTGGTTGCAGCTACAAACGCAACTTTGTCGACGGCATTTACATTGCCTATAAGTTGCAAACAAGGGCGTTGGTAAGCTATACGTGCACCCAGCTCACTGAGTTTAGCACGGAGCCCTATTTTCATCAAATCCCTTACGAGTTTCACCTTGCGATCAAAACATCTTTTCTTGAGTATTAAGATGTTGAAAAGAGTGACCGGGAGAAAGCTCGGTCTATTTGTCACTGAATGGATTTGCGAGCGAGGCGTGTGATTGCCTACTAGTGGCCCCGGTCTCAGTAACACCAAGTTATCCATACCATGGACCTTGGAGTAAAGATCTTGCTCCAGTTTGAGCTTTGTTTGGAAATAGTTACTAACGGTTGTCAAGAGCGAACTGTTAAAGCTGGTAACAATAACTATTTTTTTCTTGGTGCCGGGCGTCTTGCGCTGACAGAACTCTTGGGCCAGAGTGAGGTTCAGCTCGTAATCCACATAGTGGCGGGGGATGCTTGACTTCCTTTCCTGGTGCCGAGTTGACCCTAGAGCAGACACTAGGGTACTGACGTCTCCTAAAGAAGGAAATTCCCAATGCAACGTACCCTGAGTTTCATGCGATATCAACTCTCGTTTCCTCGGTTGCTCCCCAAACACGTCGGTGAGCAAAACAGGCCATCTCTGCGAGTCTGTGTCGATCACGCAGATAATGTTTATGTTAAGTCTTACCATCAATGTGTGTCCACACGTGTCTCCGTGCGAGTCCCGGGAATTACGATATGCGAGTTTGAAGGAGAAACTCTGCAGCTGCACGTTTATTACACGACCAGGGCACTTATTCGTACCAACCAGCTGATACATTGTTGCACTTTGCTCGAGCGCATTTTCGCGCGAAATATCGCCTTTAGCGCAGAACAAGTCGAAGCCTTTGCAGCGAATCTCATGCTCCCACGAGTCGTCCAGCCCATCCAAGGGTACGTCCTCGACTGTCACGGGTCTGCGGGCCAAGCAGTACAGGTTTTTGGTTATGTCGATGGATTTCCTTCTGACGAGGATATTGCACAAAGGCGACCTTGGTTTTTTGACGAAGATATTGTGTCTTGCAAACCTCTCCGCGTCTGCAGGGTAAATGCTATCCACCTTATTTTGCAAATCGCGGGTTGCGTTCAAATAGATCCAGGGCTGTACCATATTTGCAAGTATTAAGCTTCCTGTGAGCCCTGTCGCGCCCAGAATCAAAAAGTTGTCTACCACGCGTTGCGTCGATAAGTTTACTACGCCATCTGTTGGCTCATCCGTGGAACGGGCGGGGGATGGCTGCCGAGGCCAGATCAAGATCTGGTCATGTCTGATTGCGTTTTGCCGGTAAACTGGCGAGTCTTGTCGCGGCTTAAAAATGCTTCCGCTTTTTCCCTTTAGTCGCTGCAAAGGGCTGCTGTTCGCCGTAGAGGGGTTCTCTGGGGTTTCGCCTACACATGGAGTGTTCATCACTTAAAACCTGGTGGTCCGTTTCCGAAGGAAATATAATCGACAGTTGAGCCGTCCCATCTGCTTGACGTGTGTCGCTTTTATGTCTGTTCTCTCGCAGATGTGATGAATAACCTCTTTTTTGTGACGCGGCATGATCTAATTGTAAGCCTATATATCTCTGTTTCTCAACCATTTTCATACAAGCGGATTTAGCTCAGTTGGGAGAGCGCCAGACTGAAGACAAACTTCGGTCATTGAAATCTGGAGGTCCTGTGTTCGATCCACAGAATTCGCATTTTATTTTTCTTCATTTTTTTGAGAAGACTGACAATTAACCATAGCGGTTCCGAGTGAACAATAAGGATGGCAAGCACATCTAAACACCTTGAATTTCAAATCTATATAGCAATTACGCTTGTATGTAGCTTTTTATGGGGCAACAAATCAAAGGAGTCGTCCTCACTTGCCCTCTTCTTGCAAACGACAGGAAGGGTGCCGGCACCGCCCTCTGGGACAAGGATCTTCCGGGACCACGCGCTCAAGCGGTCGTCGTCAAGAAAGAGCTCGTAGTCGAGTTTGGTCAGGCACCACCTCTCCATGGTGGAGATGTCCTTGGACGACAGCCCACTAATGCGCTGCCACGAGCTCATGGAAAAGGTCTGGTCATTCAAAAACTTGTGGGCCAGAATAAGGCAGCACAGGTACACGCGTTTGGAGCACCGTGAGAACTCGGGCAGGTTGGTGATGGAGTCCAGCTTGTGAGTGTAGAGCTTGTGGAAGTAGTAGATGGACAGTAGCACGACCTTTCTGGAGCACTTGGAGCGCTTGAGCACCTCGGTGAGGAAGAGCACCAAGTGCTGCTTCGAGTTGTTCACCCGGTGGTTGGAGAACTTGGAGGTCAGGGCCGAAAGCAGCGTGGCGATCTGGTTGATCAGCGCGGACTGTCTGACCCAGGTTCTCGCAGGCGCCGGGGCGAGGCTTTGGCGGTCGGCGAGCACGTCCGGGGTATGGTACGGCGTGGATGGCGCGTGTGGTGGCGAGGGCGGCGCGGCGAATGCCGCACACGCGAACTCGCCCTTCGGGAGTACTTGCTGCATGGTGCGCTGGGTCTGCGAAGCGCGCGGGCGGAGACAGGCAGGCTAAAAGCACGCTCTGTTCGCGTCCTGGCGTTTTCCTAACACACGAGCTACCGGGATCTAGAACACGACGCACATGCGGGGCAGTGGCAGCGGGGCGTGTTCGAGGTGTGCGAGGCAAATGTCAAAAATCAAAGTTCAAAAAAACGAGGGCGCAGCCGGGCCGCGGAGTCTGTTGTTCCCGGTGCGATGCAATATCTGTGCCAGCTGGCTGGCGTGCGACGGTCTGTCGGTTAGTCTGGGCGCGGCGGCGGGCGCGGGCGTTCCAGACGCTAAGCTGTTTCTAATAGAGGTCGAGACCTCTGGCGTTACTCTCCTGCTGTGTTCGGAACTATCCCGCAGAATAATCTGACTTGGATCTGTCCTTAAACCTACCGACGCCTTCACGCACTCCTTCCTCCTGGCTCCCAGGGCCTGCTGATATATATAATCTGAGCCTCAGGAGCTCTTAGCTTATTTAACCTCGAAATCCCCGGCCGTACACGCGCATCTTCTCCTTGAAATGAAGACTAATGCCATACAATATGAGTCAAGAAATAAAGTTTTTTCCGAACTGCCCTCGGAGCCCACAGACAGAGTCCCGGGCAGTGACTCACAACGCTTTCCGAGGGCACATTCAACATGAGCCATACGCTATATACCTTTAGGACAACTAACAGAGAGACAGTGTGACGGTGACGCCGAGGAGCTCGTGAAGTGCAGAGTGACGGTTGTGCCGTGCGGCTGTGAGGAGTCGGGGGGCAAGGGCGTTGAGCCTGGCGACGGAGCCGAAGATCGCGGACGACGGCGAATGACGGCAGGCGCAGTCACGTGTATGAGCCGTAGCGATGTGAAAGAAGCCGTGGTTGCACGGGGCAACGCCCACGCGAGGAACAGATGGCGAGAACAGCCACGTGACAGCCGTTGGGATGTCACGTGCGAGGAATGTAGAGCAAGCACGTGATCAATGATCACGTGTGTACCATATCATGCTTGTATCGTCACGTGACGAATGCCACGCACGCAGGCCATTGTCACGCGCTACTGCGCTACTGCGCTACCACGCGCTGGCTCGAACTGGCTCGAGCTGACTCGCGCGTTCCGCGCACACCATCACTGCCTCGCTCCCTCATGCCAGCGCTGCCGGCAGCTGGAAGCTCACGCAGAACATTGGCTTCGTTGGTGCCACCTTCCGCACCAGGTGGAACTCCAGCGAGGCAAACGGCAGCACGTCCTCTGACGTGCCCATGATCTGCAGCACGCGGCGGTGCACGCGGCGGTGTAGCTCCGCCATGCTGGGCTCCGGCAGCTCCTCGTGGTCGTACTTCTCGAAGCAATGACAGTGAATCCACGGCAGTTGGAAGTCCGGCAGGGCCCTCACGCGCTCAGCCAGCTCCGGGTGTCTGGAGTACAGTCCCACAAACTCGTCTAGAAACGTCAGCGCGCTGTCCGGCAGGTTCATCACGTAGTGGTGGTAGAACTGGGGGATGGCCACCTCGCGCGGCGCCGTGCGCTTGGTTTCTCCGGTTTGCGCGTCCTTGTAGCGGCGCCCGCCGGGGATGGTCACCGCGCCGCCGCTGCTGCGGCGCCATTCTTGTAGCAAACGCGGACTCTCGCGTATGAACTCGCGGCCGTCGTAGTTGAACGGCTGCACGAAGCCCGAGACCTTGTTCTCAGCGATGTTGTGCTGCAGGTACTTGTAGCTCTCGGGATTCAGGTCGTTGGCCAGTACCGCGACGTGCTTTTTCCCCGCCGGCACCGCAAAGGGTCCCACGCCGGCGAACACGTCGCCCACGACCTGGCCAGGCTGGAACTTCTGGATTAGCCTGTCGTGCTCTGTGTGCAGCCTGGAGTTCCAGTAAACCTTGCTGAAGTCGAACTTGAAGACACAGTTGGACTCACGCTGCTCCACCACCAGGTCCTCCTTGCCCGCCAGCACCTGCATCTGGAAGGTCCTGAACTTAGTTGCGATCGAGTCGACCTTGTCGACCACGGTCTCTATCTTGCTGTTTTTGTCGAGAATCACCTGTCCTATCAGTTTTCCGTAGGGCTTGAATTCGTTCCTCAGATTGATGTGCGCTATATGGCCTGTCGCGGTGAACCCGGACTGAATCTCGTCGAGGAAGTGCTCGGGCAGGATCGCGCGAAAGATCTCTTCAGGTTTCCAGAAGTCGTAGTCCATAACGTACTCATACGGCCGGATGTCGCCTCCATTCGCTTCAAGAAACTCGAGCGCCTCGGCTGGCAGCTGTTGCTTGGCCTCCTCCACACTGCTCACGCTGTCCTTCAGCAGCACACCTTTCTTGATGTGATTATCGTTCGCGGGTGTGGGTTTCTTCAAAGGTGGCTCAGTGTCCGGGTTTTCGAGCTTCACGACTCTCGAAACCCTTGGAAGTCTCAGGACTTCGTTCTTGAACTTGTTAGAGAACAGACTGATGTTTTTGGGCTCTGGGAAGTGGACAACCACCATTGGCACTCGCGTTACGAAGAACGACCGGTCCAACTCTGTCATATTTCTATTCACAGGTGGCTGATACTTAAACATGCTTGTGGTTCCTGAAGCTACTGCGTTGCTCATTTTGGTCAATTGGGTCAGCAAGCGCCTACTAGCTTGCATGTAATCCGCGTCTGAAACGAACGATCTTGACGCGATGAGCTCAAATTTTCGATAGTTGATATATTACCCGTATATAGTTATCAATATATTCCATTAAAATGGCCGGGCTCCTGCCATATCTTGTGATATCTCACCCCCAGTGGCCCCAAATATACTCAAAATGGGGCGGTTCTATCTGGTCATTTTTACATATTGACGTTCTTCAAAACGCGCCCTCTCTCGGCTACTGATCTCGAATACGAATCTTAGCTCTGTAAAGATCTTACAACAAAAGTGATAACTAAGATGATCCATCGCACCAGTCGTTCGTGAGCTCATTGCGAGCTTCAAATGCTCCCCGGCTCAGTGGAAATTGCCCAGCGTTGCTTCTCCGTCACCGATGGAACACCACATGATGTCATTAATAACGGATCCAATGAAAATTTGAAGGTATAGACTGGCACTACCAGCAGCAGCAGCGATGAGCTTAAACAATTCATTTCTTACCCACTAAAACCAACAGCAAGCATGCCCGCAGATGTTATCAGCGTCCGTAAAGTACAGGAGGGGTTCCAGTTTGTGAATAGCGTGGTATCGGAGGGCGAAAGCGATGTCGATATGTCGGACGACGAGAAGGTCGAAAAATCAGCAGAGGCTAACGACGGCGCAATCGTAACACCCGGGGAACTGGTTACAGACGATCCCATTTGGATGCGCGGACACGGCACATACTTTCTGGAGAACAAAACTTACGCGTCCGTAGCGGGAACTGTCTCGAGGGTAAATAGACTGCTCTCCGTGGTGCCGCTGCGGGGGCGGTACGCCCCAGAAACAGGAGACCACATTATTGGGAGAATTGCGGAAGTTGGGAACAGAAGATGGAAGGTTGATATTGGGGCCAAACAACATGCTGTCTTGATGCTAGGGTCCGTGAACCTTCCCGGCGGTGTGCTAAGAAGAAAATCTGAGTCCGATGAGCTTCAGATGAGAAACTTTCTGAAAGAAGGGGACCTATTGAACGCCGAGGTTCAATCGCTTTTCCAAGACGGAAGCGCTTCTTTACACACCAGATCGCTAAAATACGGAAAGTTGAGAAATGGTGTGTTTTTACAGGTTCCCAGCCCGCTTATAGTGCGCTCTAAAAACCACACGCACAATTTACCAGGTAACGTAACCATTATTCTTGGAGTAAATGGCTTCATATGGCTGCGGAAGACCTCTGAACTAGATACGGCTAATAACAACTCGGCAGTGGTGGGCAAAAACGCTGCAACGCTCTCAGGTGCTGCTGGAGAGTTCAAGCCAGGCACAAACTCGGTGAGTATTACGAGACTTGAGGAAGAGTCATCATGGGAGATTTACTCTGATAAAAACGACCAAATCTCGGATGCTATGCGAAAGACTATCACCCGGTACTCCAACGTCATCAAAGCTTTAGCTCATTGCGAGATAGGGATTACAGAGGCAAGAGTGGTGGCTGCGTATGAAGCAAGCATGGCTTACAACCAGATTGGCTCCCTCATTGACAAGGAAAATATGGAGGCTATTGGCCAAGATGTCATCAACGCGGAAAGGATGAGAGGAAACGCGTAACGCTGTCTACAGAATGTTAAAACCGCAATTATGATAAAGTGTGTATATACAAGTTTAATGATTGTTTTTAGAGTCTTTGGGCTTGTTCGCATTCTCGTAGGCTTCGAACTTTCCCTTGATACTGGATCCGAAGTATTTCTCAATAAACCCAACTTCGGTTTCTTTCTTCACGTCGCCCTTTCTCTTTGCGACAATGCACCATGTGGTACCCATATGCGTTCGTTTCTCTTCAACGACCTCTAGCCCGGAATCGTCAAGAATCTCGCCCAAATCAAGATTCCACCGACAACCCCAAGTTTCTAAACGTTTCTCTGCCCTATCATCAAGAATTTTGTTAATAAACCCGTATTTGCCTCTCCCATGCTCTAACAGCACGATCCGGCCGCCTGGTTTTAGAAGCTTCTCAAAGTTTTTGAGGGCTTTCACGGGATCCTGGTGAGAGCACAGCCCAAATGCTTCCACGATTGTATCGTACTTCACTTTTGTGCTGGGGTCGAGGACCGCGGAAGGTCCGCCAGAAGCCAATTCGAGCAGGTTTTCTGCCTTTCCGACAACGAAAGCAGCCTTTTTGAAGTTTGGGAATTCTTCCCGGAACTTTTCATGGGTAATTTCCATCATCTTTTTGGAAGCGTCTAAGAAAGTAATAGAACTGATGTTAGCTAGATCCACATATTTCAAATTCCTTCCAGTACCACATGCAATTTCCAGGACATCTCCTCTGCAATGCTTCATGAGCCATTTACGCCTTCTTCCCATGAAAATCGCTTTCTCTTCAAAGTTGACGCCTTTGTCGTAATCAGCAGCTTTCGCATCGTAGAATTCAGTTGTATCGCGTGCTGGTAGGATCTGAGTGTTAATTCTGTTTTGGTCATTGTTTTCCAATTCTATATCGTTAAATTCGCTGTAGTCCTCTCCCTCGTCTTTCCTCATTTCACGATACTTTGTCAGCTTCAGCTCATCCCTTGTTCTCAGCTTACCGCGAAGTTCCTTGATTCTTAATGTCTCAAACTCATTAGCTCTCCCTTCCAGCAGCTTTGCTTCCAGCGTTTCTAGCTCTTTTTCCTTTGCATAAAGCTTTTTCATGAAGTACAGACCGTAAATTAGAAAGAAGATATAGGCCCCGATCAGGTACTTTGTCATTCCCTTCGTAAACCTTTCACTTCTAGCAATCGCACCCCATCTGACAAACCAGTTCTTGGATTTCATTTGCTCTTCGAGCTTCTCTCTCGCCAGCTCTTCTTTGGTCTTTATACGATTTACTTTGGCGCTTGGTGGGGGAATGAAGGTGGAGCCGAACCTGGTTAGAGTAGGTTTTGTAAGTCGTCTTGGAAAGCCGACATACCTCCATGCAACTCCTCTTGGTACCGTATACCGGATCATTGCGAAATGAGGGCTTTGGGTTGCTCGAGGTGAGTCAAGAGATTTTTGGTTCAAGATGGTTTTTTTTCGCCATGCTGTAATAGTGCCAGAATTACAATAACTGATAAATAGAAGGAAGTGGGTGAAAAACAGCGATAGCGGTTCTTGGTGGGTAACTTCAGATAGAAGTCAAGACCCCCATGATTTAAAGCTTAAATTTGGAAAGTGTATGCTTCAGGGACTTCGCCGCTTTAGACAGGTTCTCGTACATTAATGGGGGATTTTTATATTTGCATTTTGTACACGCCGAGCTTGATTTCTATAGACACACGCTCTTTTCGCTGCAAGTTAAGGCACATATAATTCCCTAGTTATAGATTATGAAGCTTTTTCTTCTAATTAGAGATGGTGGTTTCCCATCATCAAGTTCCCACAATGACACGTCGAGCTCGTTAAGAACAATTTTCTGGCGAAGCTTGTAGCTTGTGCACCTACAGCTCTCTAATCTATATACATATATAACTGTTCATGTCTATCTAGTCTTCTTTTAGCCCGTGAACAAAACGCGACTTCTAATCGAGGGTTTATTTGCCACTGGCGAACGTGGCAGCAACAATTAATGGGAAAACGACAGTGGCATCAGCATAAATCTTGACAGACTCGGCTTCAGCCTTGATTTTGCCCCAAGAAATTGCTTCATCAGGTCTGGCACCTGCGTCCGAGCCGTCGAATTCCTGGCCAGTGTTAATGTAGACAGCGTAATCAGCGCCGTTTCTCATTAAACAAGCATTCGCAATGTGGTGCTTGATCAGACCACCACCTAGGAGCAGCATACCAGCTTTAGAAGCTTCCATGGACATGCAGTTAATCTTGCGGATATCTGCGACGATGTCCAACCGCAATTGGCTTGGCGAAGACTTAAAAGTATGGAAGAACAACATATCTCCGATAGAGCCGTCAGTGACTGCGGGACAGAAAATTGGGATCTTGTTTTTGTGGGCCCAGTAAAGGACAGAAGATTCATCGTTGATCTCCTTACCTAAACGATCAATCAGCTTCGATGGTGTCCAAATTGGAACGTCAACGTCTGTGCTCGCGTCTAGGCATTGGTTTCCGTGTTTGGCAACGTATTCTTCTTGTTCCTCAAGCATCTTGTCCAAAATAGGGACAATCCACTCTTCAAATTTGCAATAGTTGTCATTGGGTACTAGCAAGTTACCAATACGGTTTAGACCCTTCTCACGTAGGCTGGAACCTTTTAGAGTAAACTCGCCAAGGTATGTAGGAGCCAAACACTTAATAATGTCTTCTTCGATTCCGCCTGCAGTCGCAACGATAGCGCTTACCTGATTATGTTGAACCAAGTAACGAATCGTTTCACGGAGACCTGAACTGATCAAGTTCGATGTGTACCCCAGGAAAATAGTAGTTTTCTGACGGCCCTCTTCGTCGAAAGAACCTTTACGCTCATGTTCTTCCAGCTCGTCAATGTGTTTGCCTCTCCAGGATCTCATCTTGTTGATGATCTCGCAGCCTTGTCCCAAAGCGCTGGCCTGGAATCCCATCGTCTTCATAGACTCGACCAAGTCAGAAGCTCTCATATCGATAGCTTCGGACTTGGAATAGTCAATACCCTCAACCTTGACATGGTCGTCGGAGATTGACACCGAAGCCTTCAAAACAGCATCATTCAAGGTATCTGGAAGTTTTTCGTTCAATGCAGACATTTTCAAGCCGTTAAACCCACCTGTGGATATTGTTTTCTTGCTCCTCAACTTTGCAGGCGTGCGATGACATTTTATAAATGCTTAAAAACTTTTTTTCATATCTAGAGCTTTGTCAAATGAACTGATTAGGACACCGCTAAACGAACTCTAAATGGTCACTACAAAATCCGCAGTAAGCGCTCAACTTGTTTATAGTGGTAATGCGAACATCGTTGTACAGCTTCCAGATGCCGACTATTTAGTCAGATGCTGTGTGAGATTTGACAGTATCGATAAGAACAACAAATACACACTGGAAAACATTGAGTACATAAAAGATCAGGTTCGTCCACTTCTGGGAGGCTGTCTCGTGTCTCTGGAACCAGAGTTTCTAAAAACCGATGACTTGCTATTAATCTTGCGTAACTTTGTACCAAACTGTGACACAGACGAGGTGATAGCTTTAAAAATGGAGGATCTGACGCGCGATACAGACGAGACCATAAAAGTAGATCACTTCACCAAAATTCACAGTACCAAAGATCATCACACAATTGTATGGGAATTCAAACCCAAATGGCTATGTAGCTCCGGATCAGATCCTTCGCTGTGCAGGAATTGCACACACAACAAGCTCAAGAAGAGAGACATTCCCTATTGCTATGCCATGGCGATAAAGGATCCAGCTAAAGTTGTTTCTCGTTGTTTCTCCGGGCAAAATGTCCCTGAGCGCTTCTTGAGAGACTTGCGAGTTTATCTTGGGAGCGAAGGAAGCATTTTGGTAAAGCTCGCAGCAGTTCAAAAGAGGCTCGCTTTGGAAGCCCCGCAGTTAAATAGGCTCACAAGCGAAAGCGATGTAACCGCAGACCTCGCCCTTCTCATGGCTCTGCGGGATGTGTCGTGTTTTATCAGGTGGGAAGCCAACGGTGCTATAAGCGCCAAGATTGTTGACGTGGATCTCAAACCGAATTCTAAATGGCGACACTGGGCCACCGAACAGAGCAAAGTTGATGCTCACTGCGAACCAGTTCACCACTAAGCCAGTGTCAGTGCAGCTTTACAAAATATGATATTAGGAGCTTGCGGATCACGAACATGAGCTTCACATTTACCTTCCACTGGAGCAGTGACGCACAGCTCGACAGTACTGCCGGAGTTCAGGTATAGTGAATTTTTGTATTTTATCGAGCCCACGCGCAAGCCTAGACATTGGACGTACTTCAGCAGAGCGTGAACAATAAACGGCCCTTGCACGATGGTATTTGGGTATCCCTCGACTTCGGTACAGTATTTGTGGTCCCAATGAACCCTATGCGGATTAAATGTCAAAGAGCTGTATCTGAAAACATCAGTTTCATCAAATGTCAAGCGCACAGTGGCAGCTGGATTCTGCATATGGGCTACAGCGGGGTTGAGTGGTGCTGGTGCACTATTAGTGTAAACAAGCGTGCGAAGCTCATCGAGCGAAGAAGCTTTTGAACCACGCTCGAAAATCTGGCGATTTATTCCAACATAGTAATCTTGTCTGATCTTTTTTACGAACTTAATTGTTTCCACGCACTCGTAACTATGGTCAATGCGCAATGGACTCTTGAAAGACATGGCACCCAGGGCCCACATACGTCTCTTAAACGGTAGCGGGAGATGCAGCAGAGCTGCTGGGGTTTGATATTTGAAGTACCCGTCAATATCCAGCGTCTCTCTCTGCGGGTTAAAATACAGTAAGTGATCACCTGGCGAAAGAACCGGCGCACCGGTGTGCACTTGCTCGAGTTTGAGTGGCATGCGCTCAGAAATCATTGCCCGAAACCTTGTCGAAGGCACTTCCGAGAGAAGCTCCTTAAAGCTCCACTTGAGAACATTATGGGCACCGCTCATCTCCCAACTTCTTGCTCATCAGCAGCCCCAGAAGAATTTATAGATTTTCATCGTAAATCAAAGTCGAAGTTGTACTTTCAGTGCAAGACGAGGAGGCGGTAATCTAGCAGCGAGCCTTTGGCGGTTGATGTAGCAGGCCAAATGTCTTGAAGACGTCCGTGTTGTTCGGGTATATCTACGTTCAGCTATCAAGCTGCTGCATAAAAAAACCCGGAGTTCTATTGCGCTGAGAGCCATGCATGGATTCTGATACTCGATTAGGAAGCGATTCTGCTCAAACTAGAATTCAAAGTGAGTCGAAGTTCTAACGCAATCCTAATTTCATGGCCGGTCGTCGTAAAGAGGCCTGAAAGTGTCGCCTACGGTTCCGAGATGACCCTCGACTGTTCCATCGACCGAAGTTGCAACCGGCCACGACAAAGGGCGCGAGAGCCAAAAGACTTGCTAAACCTAAAACTGAATAATTCACGCAAAAACCACGGTCTCACTTACTCACGCCACATGCGTAGCTGCTTAAGGTTGAACGATTTTCTCAAGAAGGCTTCGCTGCTCCAGAGAACGGAACGGCTAGCCCGCACGAGGTGCGCCGAAGCCCTATCAAACGATAAATTACTATACTTTCATTCAGCTGAATAATATGCATTATACTCAATGACTAGCTGAGGCGAACTTGAAACTTTTGTTGAATGTTTGGATAGCCCGCTACCCCAATAGCAGCCAGGGATGTTTCCACGCTAAGAAATTCAAGATACCGAGCATAGCGTTCGGTAAGTCGGATATCTCGCGTCTGGCTGGTGTTATGCTACGTTTATAACTGTCTATAAATGAAATCGCGGGTGCTTTCAGATTGGGCGTAGTGGTCCCTGCTCTCGACTATCCTCAGTTCCATCAACTTCATCTCTACGGGAGAGCCCATGGCTGCCTTTATGTTTGCAGGAGAGTGTTGCAGTGTGGTGGCCAGAACTTTCTGCACCACGTCCAAAACCTGATTAATATCGAGATGCGAAGAGCCTTGATTCTGGCGCGTATTGTATAAGCGGTCCAGCAGCAGGGCGGAAAACAGGTCGCCCAGCCCAGTGAAGTACGACTCAATAACAGGTACTCTGTACACGATTGCGGGATGCCCACGCGTGGACGCAACGCAGTAGAGGTGCGAGGGATCGCCAAACAGCTCCGAAGAGCACGACGTTACTACTATTACAGGCACAGTCTCATGCAGTTTCTCGAGAGCACGCCGGAGGGCTTCTAGATCTGAAATATGCTCTCCATACAGGATCTCAAGCTCGAACTGATTGGGCGTGATGACGTCGACAAGCGAGGATGTCACCAAAGCCTCGTACTCTGGTATGACGTCCTCATTCACGTAAAGCTGCCCGTCGTCCCCCATCACCGGGTCTAGGAGCCAGATCAGTTCGGGCTGTCGTTCTTTCATCTTCTTGTAATTGCGAGCCATGCACGCAACCGATTCCCGATTGGGCAGATAGCCCGATAGCATAGCATCGTAGTCGTGGAAGCCTGCTAGGCCCTCGAATACCGACTCCAGCTGCTGCGCAGAGGTGCAGGTCCCGAATACTCGATCCCTGCCGTAGCCTGTGTGGTTGGAAAACTGGACGCTGTTGAGGCAGTCGACGTCCCACCCCATGCATTGGAGTGGAAACGTCGCAGCCTTGTTGCCCACATACCCGTGAACAACGTGCGACTGGGTGGCTAGTAAGCGTGGCATTGTTCGCAGTAAGCGGTAACAGTCTGTGCCTCGAGCGTTGAAAGTGCCTGGGCACTTGATATGAAATATTTCAAATGAGTCTGGTGACAGTTTGGACAAATGTGAGTCCAGATCCGCGCGATAAGAACAGCTATTCATTAGGGTGGTCTAAGCATGATAAGAATCGCAACAGGAAAGTGCAAGCGCTATACAAGCGAGGATGAAAAATGTGAGCGTCGTGCCAATGGCGATAATAGCGAGCGGCTCGGTGCTCGGACACGAGCGCCCGCGGACGGTACTACGAGCAGCTCTTTGGCTGCGGAGGTGAGACCCACGATCTGTGTCAAGCACGACCTACAAACTACAAGAACTCTTCTGGCCGCGTGCACACCTGCGGGTACCTGCCTACGTTTGCTTGCGAGCAATTCGTTGACTCGTAAAGAGCGAACACAGAGCCCTGTAGAGGAACCGTCACGACGCTGAAAAGTGCGACTGATTCGGGATCTGTTAAAGCTCTATAAAGGTTCTCTGCCTAAACTCTTGTCTAAACTTTTCCTCTATAACTTCTACCGTTGACAAAAACATGAAAAAGTTTTGTAGTCCCAGAACAGCATCCAAATCAAAACAAAGTAAAACAAAACGCAACGGCGTTCGTAAAATATACAAATTACCAACACCAAATATCCACTACTAATGCTGCCACCTTGACGCTGTCCCGCAATTTCACTCCCAACCCAGGCACCAAGAGTGCACACAACATCACAACACACGACATACACAGGTCAGCCGCTCTCTACGCATCGTATCCGGGGCGTGTCTGAGCCATGCATATTTGATTGCAACACTAAGGTCTTCTAGACTATAGAACTCCGTATTGCTTCACCTTTGCTTCACCTTTGCTTCCGGCACGACGATAGTCATTAAATACGAAACAGTCGCTCTCGCCGAGATTGGTATTTTTCTACTTTTCCTGACGCCGATCTAATTTCTTCCTCTTACTTCTCACTATCCACAAAAATTGAAACGAAAATGCGCGCGGACGGGTCACTTCAGCGGCTGCGCCTTACTCAAGCCGTATACCCCGACCTTTCGCATCTCGTAAATGTTCCTTCACCTCTGCATTCAAGGACTTAGAACCAGCAGGTGGCATGCTTCCCCTGCAGGCTAAGTATAGCAACTAACGTTACATACACCCGGGATTTCATCGATTTACGCTCTGCTGGCTATCCCCTTTGGTTTCTGTCGTACTCGAGGCGTACTGTGTCTGCTGTTTTCCCCCCTCGATCTCATAGCCGCTCAGAATCGCGGCCAGCGCTAAGAAGCACTGTACACGAAAAAAAAGCTTCGTAGCCGGTTCGGGGAAGAAAGGCACGTGTTGGTCAGGTTTGCGGGAAAAGGCCAAATAAAGAAACGCAGTCAACGCGTGGGAGGGAATGAGGTTCTTTCTTTTGCCACTGGCGAGGCGCGCAGGTCCCCGGAAAAGAAAAAGCCCGCCAGCCGGCATATGCTCGGACCGGCGGTTGAGGGACACTTGGCATCTGCCAGATCGCGCAAAAGAAACCTCACCGACACCGGTGCTGTTGGCGCGACAGCGCGTATATGAGTGTAGGGATTTGGCCCTCGAATCGGAAGAATTTGGCTCAATTCTGGTATTCCCAGCTCTCACAACAACACCGGCTTCTTCTGTCGTCTCCCATCGCTTGTGACAGCCCTCCTTCCCCACTACCCCTTTATTCAGCACATCCCATATGACTTTCGAAAACTTCCTCAGGGGCCCCACTGAAAACAAGAGTGTTCCACAGCAGCCACCCACCGAACGGTACCAGGCCGCCAGCAGCTACCTAGAGCTGTTCTCGCAGAAGGGCAAGCTCGTGGTGGTGACCGGCGCCGCGGGCGCTATTGGAGGCGCTATCTGCGAGGGCTTTGCGTCCGTGGGCGCTGACCTGTGCCTCGTGGACTACAAGTACGACGCAGAGCTCGCGAAGTACCTGACACAGAAGTATGGAATCCAGGCGCGCGCGTACCAGGTGGACATCACCAAAGGCGAGGACGTCAAGGCTTGCGTGGAGGCTATCCGCAACGACTTCGCCGGCCGCGACATTGACACCTTCATCGCCAACGCGGGTGTTGCGTGGACGCACGGCAGCATTCTCAATGAGAGCGCGACGCCCGAGGCGTGGCAGCGCGTCATGGACGTGAACGTGCAAGGCACGTTCCACTGCTCCAAGTACATCACCGAGGTGTTTAAGCTGCAAGGACACGGCTGCCTCATCCTGACCGCGTCTATGTCGAGCCACATCGCCAACGTACCCAACTATCAGACCTGTTACAACGCCTCCAAGGCCGCCGTGCGCCACATGGCGAGGGGCTTCGCGGTAGAGTTCGCTCACCTGACAGAGCCCGCAGGCCGCATCCGCTGCAACTCTGTCTCGCCCGGTTACACCGACACCATTCTAAGTTCCTTCGTGCCAACTGAACAGAGAGCCCAGTGGTGGGGCCTTACTCCACAGGGCCGTGAGGCGCTACCACAAGAGCTGGTGGGTGCCTACCTGTACCTGGCCTCCGACGCTGCGACCTTCACCAATGGTTGCGACATCTCCGTTGACGGAGGCTACACATGTGTATAATTAGAGAAAGAGAGAGATTCGCGCTGGCCTGCACAGCAAGTAGCACGCTGTGACGTCGCCTCGCGCTGCGCTAAGTATATTTATACTAGCTAATGACAAGATAAAGCCCGTAATTCAAGAAGAGCGCCACGCGGCGTCAGAACAACAAGATTAGATCCTCAGAAGTTGGTGTGTATTCGCGATGCCAAGTGCACAGCACCGCGAGGAAACCCAAATATTGAGACTGCGGCACCCCAGCCACCTCGTGGTTGTCCGTGTCGGACCCCTGGTCTGCGTCTACTGATGAACTGAATGTCACGACTTCGGTTGCGATGATTCCGACGAGTACTCGTACCCAATTATGGGACTGTTCAGTAGCCTTTGTCGTTACGAAAAGGTCTTGGCGGTGTGCAACTAGGCATGCGTTATAGTTTGGACTTCCTAATCATTCGGATATAACCTGGTCCATAGAACAATTGCATCTACATGCATCTACATACATGCTTTCCTTAAGTTTGGACCCACGACTTCCGCTAAAACCTCAACCTGGCCCCTGTCCTATGACATGAAATCATTAGAAATTGTGTGATTTGGCTTGGCGTGCCGATCATTTTCTCATCGGTTGTATAGCGCCGTGGCGCAGTGGAAGCGCGCAGGGCTCATAACCCTGATGTCCTAGGATCGAAACCTAGCGGCGCTATTATTTTTGCAGTTTTTAATTGTATTCTAAGACACTACCGGCTGATGGCCTTGGTTTGGACCAACATAGTCTCAGCTACTGGATTATCTGACCGATGTATAGCTACATATCGCATCAGCATGGCGTTCGCTTCTCAGAGCGATTCATATGCACACTTTCGATTTTGCCACAATTGGACTAAAAGGCGTGTCCAAACCGAAACGTGGACTTAGAGGAGTCATTGCAAAAGCTACGGTTGAACTCTCCTGAGCACGCCCAGGCCTCACAGCTCACCGGGGCCCCCCAAGTCTGTAGCTATAAAGTAGTAAATAAAATGGCTCTCTTCGCAGGTGCTTGGGCGCACATGGCACCACCACCGCACCGGAGCTAGCTGCCCTGCCCGGACAGCATGCGCCAAGGCTCGGTGCCAGCCCGCCAGGTGTCTTACATACAGGCCAGAGTACCGCCTTCGCTTTACTTGCAGCGATGATTTGTTACAATAGACTTTTTTCAAAACGCGTTCTGCTACATGAGCACTGGAGATTCGTCCAGCTGCGCGAACAAACAGAATGGCGTCTGAAGTCTCGAGGTATATCCATGAGCGCCTGTTCGATAGCGTGCAAGTGGTCCTTTTCACGGACGTAATGGCCCAGTTCCAGCTCTCCAGTAGCCGCGCCAAGGCCGAGATGTACCAGTTCTACCGCACCACCTCATCAAAGGTCAACTGCGTGATAGTGTGCTGCTATACGGGCGGCGTGGTCAAGGTCGTGGAGGAGCTCGGGACATTCGAGCGCACGGACGACCTGCTAGATGCTTTCATCTACGCGTTCAACCCAATGCAGCAGTTTGCGCCAGTGAACGCTCTTGCTCGCCGGCCCGTAGGCGTGGCCAACTGCTTCGAACTGTGTGTCGAGGAGCCGCAGGTCGCCGCCTCTCAGGTCGAGGAAGTCAAGCCCCAGCAGCCGCGCGCTGCCGCCAGCCGTGCACACACCGTGCCACAGCGCGCTGCGCCCTCTGCTGCCAAGCAGAAGGCCAGCGGCGTTACCAAGTCCGGAGGCCTGCGATCAACAGCGCTCCTGCAAAAGATGCGCCAGGAGCGCGAGGAGCGTGAGCGTGCGCGTCACGAGGAGCTAAAGCGCCGCAAGCAGGCGCGCGAAGAGCAGCTTGCCAAGGATCCGCAGCGGAAGCGCGAGATGGAGGAGCTAGCATCGATTTTCGACAGCGACGAGGAAGAGCATGCCGCGGGCCAGCAGCCCTCGAGCGAGCCACCAAACGACACACCCGTAGAGTCCGAGCCTGAGCCTGAGCCTGAGCCTGAGCCTGAGCCCGAGCCTCAATCCCAGCCGGAGTCGCAGGATCACCAAATCGCCGCCGCCGCCGCTCGCGAGCCCATCAGCCAAGCAGAGCTGGGCGAACTGCTGGAAACCACCGCTGAGGAATCACTGATCGAGGTGGCGCCACCTGCAGCGGCCCCTGTGGATGCTGAGCCTGAAACCTACGTCGACGAGGAGGGCTACACTGTCACCAGAAGGCCCGCGCAGCGCGCGTCCTCCACCCCCAGCAAACGCGTGCGTAGCTCTCCCGCGCCCACGCCGCCGGTCCCCACGCCACAGCAGCCCAAGAAGCGTAAACAACAGTCGCTCATGAGCTTTTTCAGCAAGCGTAAGTAGCGCCTCCACGTTGGCGAGGGCGCCCAATAGCCGCCAAGCCCTGGCCCCGGCCAATTCACGTGACCAACGATCATCACGTGCAACACCACCTGATGTCGACCACGTGGTGAAAAACTCACCTGACACCCATATTACCCGGCCAAAGTACGTAAGCTATACCCTTATAGTGCAATTACCCGGATCGAACACTCGATTTTTCGTTGTCCGTACTGTGTTTTTTTTTTTTCTCATTTCCTTCCGTTGCAAAACTTTTACTAAATTAAAGGGGATCAGTAGACAACCTATCTTCAAGATTAACAGTTCCATATCTTGGAATAAGGTAAAAAGAGGGTCCATAAAAGGAACTTCCGTCGACTTAAGCAGCTTTTGAGATGAGTACTGAATTGTGTCCAGCATACGCGCCCTTTTTCGGCGCCATCGGATGTGCGTCCGCGATCATCTTCTCGTCGTTCGGCGCTGCGTACGGGACTGCCAAGTCCGGTGTCGGTGTGTGCGCGACTTGTGTGCTAAGACCAGACTTGCTGTTCAAAAACATCGTGCCCGTGGTCATGGCCGGTATTATTGCCATTTACGGTCTGGTGGTGTCGGTGTTGGTGTGTTACTCGCTGACCCAGAAGCAGGCGCTCTACACTGGGTTCATCCAGCTGGGTGCCGGTCTCTCGGTCGGGCTCAGTGGTTTGGCCGCCGGATTCGCCATCGGTATTGTCGGTGACGCGGGTGTGAGAGGTACTGCCCAGCAGCCAAGACTGTTTGTGGGTATGATTCTGATTTTGATTTTCGCCGAAGTGTTGGGTCTGTACGGGCTGATTGTCGCGCTTCTGTTGAACTCCAGAGCCACCCAGGACGTCAGCTGCACCTAAGCAGCAGGCAGAGTTCTGAACTCAAGGCCCGCGCTCGCCGCCCGGCCTTACTGAAGATAAATTTTGAACGCCTGAAAAGCCTACAAGTATAAAATGCAGAAAAAAAAGAATCAATCCTAGGGATGCGCGTGCGCTTGAATCCCTTTTTCAATACGCGAGGTTCCCTGTCCCGCGAGCCTCTATACAATTGTTTAAGATCTATCATTGATTCGAAAACTAACTAATATCGTATCACGGAGCGGCGCTCTCTCGCCTCTCTACTTGTTACCTGCGTAGTATCACGCTACAGACATGAATTCCTGGCATATCTTGTAGCTCAGTCGCTGCCTCACGAGGGGTAGCAAGTCACGCAGCTGCTTCGGCAGCTCTTCGTCGCCGAGGCCCTCACCGGACTTTAGCGCCTCGTACAGCGCTACGCTCTTATCGTCCATGCTGACCCTGTCAAGCGTTTTGATAATTCTTATTACCATGTCTTCGGAGATAGACACCGTATCGTCTCTTAGGAATGTAGGGTAGAGAAACTGGGCAACCAGCAGCGAAATGTAGTGTTTGGGCATATAGCGGAACTCCAGCAAGCTCAACAGGCTCGACAAGGCGTTCTCCCATTCTTGTGCTGCTCTTTGCTGGTAAAACTGGTACAAAACTGCGTAAGGAGACAACGTTTGTCTCATAGCGTTTGTCATGACGCTTTGCAAAACCTCAGGGGATAGCTCGGCTTCCGCCTCTCCACTTACAATCGCATCGATGATCATATCTTCTAGAGGCGCACCTTTCATCGCAGATGCCTCGAATATCATCCAAGAGTAATGCTTCACCCACTCGAATTCTCCCGCCTTGCTAAAGTTAGTCATGGCCTCGATAACATTGTTTTCGTAAAGCACCTTGTTACCCAAGATGCGGTAAATTGTCTTCGCCACGTCAGGCAATCTCCACTTGGCACAAAGTGTGAGGAGCCATTCGATGTCGTCGTTATTTTGAAATGGATAGTGCGGCAGTAGTTCCGCAATTGCCAGCCTCTTTGCACTATCGTTGTCGCTGGGTGAAAGGGCGAGTATTCCAATACCAACGGACCACAGGTTTTTGTCCTCGTAGCAACATAGTTCTAATGCGAACTCATGCATTAGATAGCATGCCATACTATTATTCGATGAAAAGAGGTCACCTTCGAGACCCTCAGAGCCATTAGCGTGTATCGCCAAGGTGCTGCTGTTTTCAAGCAGGCCCTTGGCCTCGCATATAGCAGAATAGAATACAGCCGTGCAGTAGTCAAGGGACTCAAGTATAGGCAGCACTGCGTATAGCTTGCCCTGGATAACATTAACACACGCCTGTTCCCAATTGTTGCAAACGTCCAGCGGATGCGCTTTCAATGATATTTGCAGATACTCCTCTGTCAATTCCAGCGTGGGGATGTAGAATAACATGAGCCCGCAGAATGATTCATACCATGTCCTAGAGTACTGTAAGATCTTCGATTGAGTACCGCTAATGAGCAAAACCATATCAGACACGAAATCTCGTAATTCGGGATCTATGTTAGTTGCAGAGTCCACAAAGAACTGCGAAATTTGTAGTGCAGCTGCCTTCCACTCCCGGAACACTTCTCCGAGCTCAAAGGGATATTGCTTTATTAAAGAAATAGCGTCATTGAGAACATTGAAAGTGACCTCGCAGGTATTTTCAATATCTTTGAGTAAATGGGACCTCTCCAGGACACCAATGGCTTGTTCAAAGAGGCCTCTCAAAAGAAGCTGATTGACTAAACGCCAAAACAGTGGACTTTTGTAGGGGCAACTGTCTTTGAACGCTTCTGCAACGGCTTCTTCAGAGGGCTCACCATCAGCCCTGTTAATCCATTGTGTCAAATGCGTCAAAACAGTAGGATTGGCTTCTTCGTTCTCAGAGCCATCCGCGAAATGAAGCGCCTTAGTGCAGTTTATGATAGCAAGACACTCCTCGAGTTCAGCAGCGCGTGCTGGCCTCTGAGTCCCTGAAAAAACCTCCAACTCATCAGCCATCGCTTCTATGGCTATGTTGACAGCTTGCGAATGCTCCATAGGTGCTGAATGATTAACCAGTCCCATTGTAGGCACAGAGAAGAACCTGTCCTCACCTAAATTTTTGTATATTTCAAAGCAGGTCATAATGTACTGTTTGTAGTTCTCCGACGTGTCGATACTGTGGAATTTGGGAGTGTAAAGTTTACTTTCCGAGGCGTCTTGACATTTGCCAGAAACGAAGCCAAGGGAGTGAGAGAGCACTGGCCCCATACGGAACTGGAGAGCTTTCCCCTCTGTTCTGAATGAACTCAAAGGCTCTTTGATTGGCTGTTCACCTTCGAATTGAGTCTCGACCGCGCCACTTACCTCATCAACATCTAAGTTGGCTTCGTCCATGTAGCTCTCATCGTTGATGTCCGTAGTTGAATCTTTTAAGAAGTCAAGATTATCAACATCCATGAAAAGGTCACTCTTTTCTCCGAGTATATTGGCAGTCATGTCCACTACTAGAGGTCTTCAATCGTCTCACTATAAACAGATGGAGCGGCCTATTTCATACATCCACCTCTAACCAACTATTCAGAAGATGTATTTTTCATGGTTTGCACATCTCAAAACACGAACGTCAACATAGCTCATCGGAAAATTTTGAAGTTCCAAAGACTCTAAAGCAGTGAGTTTAACTGAGGTTAGACGCTAACGAGGGCTCAGTACGGGCAGTTTGACGGCAATGAATAGTGGAATTACGGGCGCTGGAGAGCTGTCTAAATTTTTGCGCTCGAAAACGATCAGCATCTCCGAGATTTATGATACGTCAGTTCAGCTTCTAGAAGGAGACATCAAAATTCACTTCCCCAACAAAGATGTGTTCATACTTGAGCTCATTGTTGATAGATGGAATGACCAGAGTAATGCAAAGTTCAAGAAAGACTACCGCATGTGGGCGCTCTTCAATAAAGCGTGGGTATCAGTCGGCTACGATGAGCATAGGAAAAGAATCTTCAAGAACTTGAGATACGTACCTCACCTGGTCCGCTCGCTTGAGATTATCGATTCTGACTTTACCGAATTCAAGAGTGTCTTGGTGGAAAACTTCCATCTATTGAACGCATGCCTTGCCGTGGAAATGAACCCTGATCAGATGTTCAAGATAGTTGGTGGAATCCTCACTGTAGCTTTCAAAGCACTTGACGTTAACTCTGAGAAATTGATTGCCGAGACCATAAACCTTACGCACTTGCTGGGAAGCTATGAGCGCTCGTCCAAAACTTCTACCTCTTTCTGCGACAACCTTTTATATGGCATTCTACGCTACAATGCAAGCTTCCCTGAGGCCGAATGCGGGCCGTTCTGTCACGAATTTACTACCCTTATAGGTCAGTACGTGTTCAATCCCGAATCAAACACCATTAAATTGCTCTCCCTGTTTGTCACTACCCATAAGGATGTTCTTACGGAGCAGATGTTAATAGTCCTATTTCGCGCGGCAGTGAAGTTCCTCTCTAAAAACTACTTAGACCAGCTGGAACAGGTCTTCAGCTTGGCTACGCAGACCAAGCCTTCTGTGGCGGCCACATTACTACAAGAGCTGTGCTCTCTGAAAAAGACACTCTCTCAAAAGTTTCTCGAGAATTTGTTTGATAGCGTGTTCTCAGAGCTTGATGGCTCGAACCAGAGCTCTGTTTGGATTCTGGTCCGTCAGATTCTTAAGCTTGACATCGAAGTCGGTATCATGAACAGTGCAAAAATAATGGATGAAATTTCTAAAAGACAGACCAATTCAAATATAATAGAAGTTTGGGAAAGTCTCATAGAATGCTTCTCGAGTGCCAGAGAATTCCCAAGATTTCTGCATTTGTGGGTAAATTATGTCAGCGACCCTAAAAAGTCGGACCGTTTTTTAACTGAGAGGGTATTTACTTCAGGGATCACGAGCCAAATCTCTAGCATGTCTTCGACTCAGCTTCGGGAGTTTATCACACACCTTTTGCAAGTTACCCCGGAAGGTACTCATTCAGAGGTTTGTGCTTTGAAAGTGCTTAACGTTATCCTTGCTGGATTTTACAGCTTGCCCTACAGCACACTACCGGAATTCGAGTTAATTCTTCTAAAGGTCCTTGATACTAAAAAAAAGAACATACAAGAGTTTTGGACATTTGCCTACCACTTCATGAATATATATGACGACATTTTTCCTGAGGAAAAGCTCCAGGAAATTGAAGTTATGATTTCAAACTCTTTGGAGATGGGAAGCTATTCAAGTGACTTGTTTTTAGCTGCTTTCAAACTGAGAGAGTTAAAGGAGCTAGATCTGCAAACGATTGTAGAAAAGTTCATGTCCTTCCTTTCTCAAGCACCTAATATTGAGCAACGGCAGCTTTTGAAAGATATTCTATCCAGATGGAGCACTTTAGTCAACTCTTATTTTGATCACGAAAGCTTGCAGGAAATAGTACGATTATTACTTCAAGAAGGCACAATAGACCTTCTTGACGATATAATGATGTCTGATGACTTCTTTGAGGAAGAGCATGTTATTCGTACTGTTGTGAATGAAATGTCCGAGCGTATAGAAAGCAAAAACGTTATTTCTTGCTACGCCAAAATACCGATACAATGCATTTCAAAAGTTAACAGAATAAAGACAATTGATGCTCTGTGCAAGAGTTCAAGTTTTGAGCCCGGCGAATCAGCGCTTTTAACGCATCTGCTTTCTAATCCAACTTTCAAGTCAGAACTGGAAATGAATCCTGAAGTTTCACGAAACGTTGTTGAACACTACAATTTATTTGAGACTGGTAATCCAATATTTGAGAGAGTTTGCAGTAACCACATCTCTCAAATGAATGATTCAGTAAGCCAAGAATATATCTCTAGGTTAAGAGACTTTTTGGCGAACAGCTTAGCTAAGGAATTTGATCTAGTTTCCTGCAAAATGGCACACATCTTTTTGAAAGCTGCCAGCTATAATAAAAAAATTTGTGGCAACATCGAAGGCTCTCTAGTGGGGGTATTAGTCGAGAATTCTTTAAGACCTCGAAGCCTAAATCATTGCGAAGCTGTAATTATGTGGTTACTTAGGTCACTTTATGAGATACATCAAAATTCAAGCTCAGATGAGACTAGAAAAACTATTAAAGAATTGACCAAGAAGGTTGCAGACCAAGGAAACCTCCAGAACCTGAACGACGGAATGAAATCTGCAGTTTTCTCTCTATTCTGCTGCGCATATGATGACTATCCAGAATATTTGCTTGCTCATTATATTGTTTTGAGAGAAAGTTCGACAAATGCGTCACTGCATAGCGCGGTTGAAGAACTCATCAAATGTACGTCCTCCCGTTTTGATAAGTTCAACGCAATCTTTGCCGCTACAACGCTATCATTCAAAGATATCGGTGGAAACAGCGCTGACAGTATTTTAGACATTTATGGCCTGGTTATATCAAACATTCACAAAGAGAATGAATTTGGGAGAAGTTTGTTTGCACAGTCGATTTCAGAGCTTTTCACCCAATTAAGAAAAGCCACCAGAGGAAGCCCTGGTGTACTCCTTGGTTTACTTGGTGTGATAAAGAATATGCTGTCACTGAAACCGTGGCTTTTTAGTCAACATATAACTGAGAGTCTCTTCCCGCTATGTCTTGAGGTTAACATACTGCTACTGAAGCCTGGTTCACCACACAACGACGAGGTGTTCATATCCACGTCTCAACTCATTTCCCACACGTTACTGTACCATCGTTACAAGTTTTCTGACAGACATCATCTCATAATATCACATTTGTGCGCTTCACTTGGAATGTTCTCAACAAATCTGAGCTATAGTCTATCCCAGGATTCTGCTCGCGCATTCAGCAGATTGGTCACTATATTTTGCGAGCCCACAAGCGGCGCTAGCAGCAGCAAGAGCAGGACTTCATTGAGCTCCCAGGTGAGTCAAATAAAGAGATCATTAAGGAAGCACATTGCAGTTTTTCTTTTGAAATACATCAATCTTGCTGTCAATTCATCTTTTTCGAACTCTGTAAAAGAGCACTTAACACCTGGTGTCTACTCTGTTTTTGATATTTTGTCGCAAGCAGAGCTGGCTTTCACAAACGCTTCTTTAGACACAGCTGGAAGGATATACTTCAGATCCCTTTACAGTGAGTACAAGAGAACAGGAAAATGGCATGAAGACTGAAGATACTTGTATCTTCATTAGAATATATTTTGTATTTATAAAAGACACCGAATTTCATGCGAAAAGCAATTAACGCGAGGTGACCTTAAAGATAGCTTTGATGGTGTCCCATAGTTTTTGCTCCCATCTCAGATTGAAGGAGTATAGTGGGCCGTGAAGCTGCCTATGTTTCAGCCTTTGAAATTTCAAAAAGTCTTTTTTTGTAATTAGTCCTTGAACAGATCCCTGGGACTCAACAACCACCAGCTTACAACCCAGCTTATAGAATATTTGATGGAGAAGTCTGAGAGGCGTCTTAGCCGACACGGACATGGGCGACTGATTCACTAAGTGATAAAGATTGATTGCTTCCACATCATTTCCCCACCGCCAATCCTTGAATTCAACAAAGTTCACCACCGTATCTTTCGGTAGTTGGCTGTTGAGGGCATGTGTCAATTCACTGCTTAATATGGATGTGTTCACGTACCCCAAGCAGGCTTGGGTTTCGTTTTCGACCACCAAAAGCTGTTTGAGGTGATCGGCTTCACTCAAAATGGCCTCAAGTTGGAAAAGCGGCAGTGTTTTGGGAACAGAAACAACATGGCCTGTCATAATGTCTTCTGCGCTGCATCCTTCCAGGCAATCAATGTCTTGTTTGTTGTTCTCCAACAAAGGAAATCCATTAAATATAATCATTTGATCGGCAATCCCCCCTTTGGAGCTGAAAAAGCTGTAAACCAGATGCGTTACCGCAACTGCTATCATCAAAGGAATAATATAAGAGAATGCACCGGTCAATTCAACCATTATGACCACCACGGTTAGTGTCATATTGGTAATGCCGCTTAAAGTGGCCGCAGCGCCCAGAAAGGCGTAGGTACCAGGTGTGATTACACCAGGACCGGTGATCCACTTTTCAATCAGCAAGCTGATTGCGCGCCCAAACGTTGCACCAACTGCCATAGATGGGACGAAGATGCCTGCGGGCACGCTACAGCCATATGACACTATTATGAGGAGGGACCTCACCACAGTGGCTATTAGCAGCGCCGCCAGCAACTGTAGGAAAGAACCGGTGTGAGTCTGAGTATCAAGTTGACAGATTCGATGGGTCCAGAGAGACTCTCCGTTTCCAGCAATGCACTCATGGAACAAGATACCCATAGTCTCAGCCATGTCTAGCCTCAGAAACTCATTGAAGTATGAAACAAGCGCAGTGATGGAAGCGAGAAAAACAACTTCCTGCGTTCGCCAGCCCTGCAAGTAAGTCTTGCGAAAGTTGACGAAGCGGACGTTCCAGGCACTGATTAGAAGCCCATAGACTCCCCCGAAGACGCCCAAAATAACAAAGATAGGTATTTCCTGAAATTTCCATTGATTATCATAGGTGACTTCAAACATGACAATTTTCCCATTGCGGAATGGGTCCATGTATTGCAAAGTTGCTACTGCGCCCAATGCCACATAGTAGCACTTCCACAGAATGGAAAGATTAAAGTTTGCGCTTGTAGAAATTTCCTCCAAAGCAAACAAGACGCCGCCAATCGGTGCGCCAAAGGCGATCGCGACACCGCCAGCTGCAGAAGCAATTAAAAACTCAGCCTGCTCCGCAAACCGAGTGCCGCGCTTAAGTAGCAGATTGGTAACGACAAACCCGCAGCAAGTTGCGTAGTGAACCGAAGGGCCCTCTTTACCAACACTCAGCCCCGAGGAAATGGCCAAGGGAAGTGCAGCACTTTTGACTAGCAGCGTTTTTAAATTCAAGAATTCGTCCTTGTATTTGAAACCCGATACCCACACCTTGATCTCCGAAATGCCAGACCCTGTGGCCATCGGCGCCAAGTACTGCACCATGAGAGTGCTCACAGTCGCAAAAAGCACCGAAAGCACCAAGAACAGCGAAAAATCTAAAAACGGGTTAGTGCGCTCGACCCAGGTCCCGCCCTCAATGCACTGCAGCTCATCGCGCCGCGATAACGCCCCCCGAGCCGGACCAGGCACGCTCGCACAGCAGAAAGACTTGTTCAGCAGCCAATTCCGCGCACAGTGGCCAGATTTCCAGTTAACAAGCGTTTCAGTGACGATCTGGATCGAGCCCGCGACCAGACCCAGCAGGACCGCGATACACGTGAGTGTTATTATCTCCTGGCACCGGCGCCACGCCAAATCGCGGTATCTGCGCCAGGGAGCAATAGGCGACTCAGCGTTTGCCTCGTTGCCTGTCTCGCTAGTCTGCCTCTCGCCCATGCATCGCAGTGGTGTACCCTCTTGAATCCAATCCACTGTTTGGAACTGCGCGAAGTTCTTGGTCTCGGGTGCCTCCTCGGCCCCACCGTTGCCCAAATCGTCAACACCCAAAGGTTGAAATGACATCCAGCGCCAACGTTCAGTCTTTAATCAAGTGTCTTCAGCTCTGGGACCTTCGCTCGGTGTACAGCTTCCATTGAATTGTACCTGGATTATACAGCTCATAACAACGTACAAAGCGATAAAACAAAATCTGAGCACTATATGCTTGGAACTGATAAGCAACAGGGCAGACTACCTCCTGAAACGTGCTCAGCACTTGCAAGGCTTTGTGGTACTGGATCTGCACTTTTTACCTGTTCGTTATTATCACTTTTGTCTTTCCCGTCGTTGTATCTTACTTTTTTCAGGAAAATTTTCCATGAAAAATTTCAAAAGTCGAAGCTCATCTCATCTCATCTCGTCCCGACTACTCTTATTGTTCATTTAGGCAGACCAGTTTCTCAGAGAATTCAGGCGAGCTTCTACTTTTGCAAGGAACTTGAAGATTTGAAATGTCCGCTACTCCTAACCCTAAGGCTTTCCCACTGGCTGATGCCGGTCTGACCCAGCAAATTCTGGACGTTGTTCAGCAGGCTTCCAACATGAGACAGTTGAAGAAGGGTGCTAACGAGGCCACCAAGACCTTGAACCGTGGTATCTCCGAGTTCATCATCATGGCTGCCGACTGTGAGCCTATTGAGATCTTGTTGCACTTGCCCTTGTTGTGCGAGGACAAGAACGTCCCATACGTGTTCGTGCCTTCTCGTACTGCTTTGGGACGTGCTTGCGGTGTTTCCAGACCTGTGATCGCTGCTTCGATTACCACCAACGACGCTTCTGCCATCAAGAGCCAGATCTACGCTGTAAAGGACAAGATCGAGACCTTGTTGATTTGAGTTAGCACTGCAAACCGCAGCAAGCTTGAAGCTGACGAATGCACTCAGTGCTGGTCCCGACCTGGTGCAAGTGCCCATGCGCCAGCCAGCCTGCGACTCGGCGCGCGTGAGCGTGCTGTATAGAGTTTGGGCGCCGCGAACAGCATGCGTTACGTTTTAGCAGAACAATTTCTCAGCGTTATATAGTATAAAGTTAACATGCATCTATCTATCTAGTACGCAGAGGCTGCCTGGAGAAGCTGGTCATCGCCCAAGGGCGTATGCCTAGCCGGGTTTTAATGGGCCTAGGGGGTTGCTGTGCGTTGTGTGAATAGTGTACCGAGCGCTCCAAGCGTGTTATATGGATGAGGGAGGTCGGGTTTAGAAGGTGAAGGATTGCTAGCATCTGCATTCTCCTGGGCGCCCTGCTTCGCTGCAAAACTCAGCAGATAACACCCGCCGTCGGAGGTACTGAGGAGACAAAGAGGCTTGAAAAGCTCGTGTAGCTGTGCACATCGGCTGTTGAGGCCCGAGGCGCAGCTAGATGTAGCTATACTTTTCACTGGTTCAAGTTTTGTGACTTGATGTGGGAACTTAAAATTTGCTTCGTCGCTAGCCTCGCATTCCCCACTGGCAAACCCATTCTCGAACTTATATCCGACGTGAATTTCATTTAGGTGATCTACTGCGGCAACGAAGTGCATATCCAGCTCTTTATCAAAACTGACGCAGGCGGCTGCAAGGAATTGCAATTCTTGCAGTGGCTTCAAAGACTTGTTATATTCGGAAAGCCGTAAGCACTTAATCCTCACTCTCTGAAGATTCGCACTGACAGTGCCAGCTGCCAGCTGCGTCGCTACATCAATCCGGAGCTCGAACTGCTGAATGCCTTTATAAGTGTTGAAAACGCCGAGCGACTCTCTTTGGCTAACATCATGAGCCTTGCGCCTCTTGACATCGCCAGTGTGAACCACTGGCATTGGTGCCAATGACGGAAGCCTGAAGCAACCTCTTGTATGTCCGTCTAGTTCTAAAGGCTCTGAAATCTTCTTTATATTGAAGGAATTTTCTTTTACTGAGTAGTCCAGCTGCAGCGCTTGTAAGGACTCGCCTACTGCGAACACAATACGATTAAAATAGTTGAACAGTGTGTCAACGGAAAAATCTAGCTTGAATTTAAGCTGTAGTTCCATCTCACCAGTTGTCTCATCTAACGTGAATAACAAGAGGTTGTTGTCCATGTCTTCCTCGGCAGTTTCAAAGTTTAGAGAGACAAGAAGACACTTCCCAAAAACTAGCTGCTTTGCGAAGGTTGTCTCTGTGTCAACGTACTTTCCACACAGAACACGTTTTTGGAATGGCACTGCAGTCAAATCCGAAATAACTGCTTGTGGATACTCCCGAGAGATATCGAAAGTGGAAGCTAGCTTCCCCGCCGCAATGTCATAAACTTGAAGCTCCGTCTTGTACACACTTTTTTCCCTAAACTCGTCAAAATAAGATGACAAAGCGCTGACAATAACATACCTGCGGGTACTTGGAAGCGAAGCATGCTTAGTGAACAGGTAAGATTCACACTGAATGGACTTTTTAACCAATTGCAGTTTTGCCGAAGCTAAGTTGCTGATATTAATGTGATAAATATCATGATCTGTGCTAACAACAAGTAGCTTCGACGATGACATATGCTTTATGCACTTTGGTCGTATGGGCAACGTAACCTCCGCCGCAGTAACGCCATCTTGGTGGATGTGGGACAAAAATGTACTTTCAACACATGAAATAAAAAAGCGATCAGTTGCGGGAAAATCGGCAAGCGCCAACTTATGATCGCATGTTTTGAAATTGGCAACTTTTATTCCATCTAGGTTGTAGACTTGCACATTTCCGGAGACATCAGAAAACACCACACTCGTGGCATGTTCACTAGCTTTGATCAAGCAGTCTGTCACTCGGGATAAACCCTCAAGTGGGATCTGTACTGTTCCTGACAGAGAAATCCAAAGCGATTTTGCGTCCCAAGCTACGACTGAAAGCGTTGTCCCATCTGATAGCTTGGACGCCGATGCAATGTATTTTACAGTTGTGGCATCTTCAAAGTGCGGTATCTTGACTTCATTCTTCGATGAAGACCAGCTTATAGAGCCATCACGCCTAACAAACATAAGCTCCCCAGTATCCGATCCCTCGACTGGTGCTACTATGACGTTCCCCGTCTTGTTAGTGATTACGCTACCATTGCGTGTTATGAAAAGAACGTCTCCTTCTGTCTTGACCACTCCTGTTATGTTAAAAAGACGGCCATCAGTTCCTGTCCAAAAAGGACCCCTGCTTGTGTCCCATACATTCTCGACTCTGGAAGTTCCAATACGCGCGATGAGCTCTAGCTGCATTTCTTCTTCAAACCCAAGTTGGCTAGAATCTAGAAACCCACGACAACCGGGCGATCCCCCTGAAACGAGCAGTTGCGGAAAGCTGTTGTGACCGTCTGTCAATGTAGCATGTAACGTTGACACGCTTTGGCAAGGTATTTCTGAGACAATTTTACAGCTTTCTAAGTCCAAAAGCAACAGGCCTGCAGTATTGGTTAAGACAAGAAAAACTGAATCCTTCAGATGCACAAATTGCTCGATCATGTCTTTTTGGTATGTCTCGAACTGTGGGATACGCAGTGGTTTGAAGACTAGACTTTGCGCACTTGACGAAGCCTCATCTCCGGCGCCAGAAGCGGCCGAAAATGAGGCTTCTGAAGGTGCATCAAGCCTATAAAACTTGCCATAGTTTGTACATCCGTAAAATTCGGGCTTTCCCCGGATAATGTTGCAGCCGACGCTCAGAATTCGAGCATCCGTAGCCGCAGGATTAGGGCAGGGCCCGTCAAGGTATTTCAAGACTTCCTGATGCGGCTTTACAAAGTCATAGAGGTGCGCGCTTTCCATTATTAAGGTGCGCTGTGGGGTAAGACAAGCAAAACCTAGGCCAGCACACGCGGCCAGAGAAACCTCACAAGAGGGAGCTAGTTCCACCCCATCTTTCGCGTAAGCTAGCTGCCATTTATCACGCAGGAGATCAAGTTCCTCCCAGAGTTCCAACCGAAGTGGATTGGCAGGGTGCGACTGCGAAACGACGCACATGTTGCACACCTCCTGGAGCTCCTCTGCGAGGGTCCAGAGGAACTCTAAAGCGACGATCGAGTGCGGAGATACGAACAAACTGCGGTGCCGCGACTTGGGCCTCACAAACTTCAATCCATGAGGCCCCGTCTGATATTCTACTTTCACCACAGAGAGACGGTCCCAAGACACAAAAATGCGATTGAACTTGTCATCCGCGGTTGCTAGTGGCGGCTTCTCCGGTACCTCGCCTTCAAATGCCTGGAAGCTATCCGTAATTTCCAACTTGTCGTTCCTTGCTTCTAGCAAGCCTGATTCGTATAACACCACGGCAAATTGTTTCCTCAAAACCAGGTCCTGGCACACTAATGCCTTCAAAACTCGACCCTCGAGGGTTGTCGTCAAGGCTGGCGCTCCCTCAGACACCGGAAACGCATGAACCTCTATCTTATCACTTTTCACCACTGCTAGTTGGTTTTCCCCCATCAAAAAGGCTGTCACGAACATTTCTGGAGCGCGAAGCTCGTTAAGCGCAAGACTTCGGCTCAAGCCCGGAACTTCAAATCCATTGCTCATACTCGCTAAAACTGGGTCATTTGAATTCGTCAACTTGGGGGTAGCGCCCTACTTTCGTCATATTCCTGTGCTCATCACGAAATTTCGAAGGCTTCGCTGCCAGGATCGTCTAGATCAATCATCACATGGTACGTTCTATAGTTAGAATGTTTAAAGTGAATAAAGGGCTGTCATAGATATACAAGCGCGACATCTTGTGTCTTCAGCAGTGAGTGAACTTATAGATCGGTCTTATCCTTGCACCTGTCGTTACACGCTGATCCCAGGATCCCAGGATCCCAACTATAATTTCAAGGTTCAAGTGCGAACCAAAAAGCTCGGCGCAGAATTCTGTGACGTGCAGTATTTTGTGACACCCCAAGACATATCGGGAGACCGCGGCAAAAGTAGAACAGCTACTACCAGACAGCATCAAGAGTTATTAAAACTACTCAAAGTATGGTGAGCATCTCAATTTTTAAGGGTAAGAAAAAGGGAATGGGTCGTCCCCTAGAAGTGACACATCACAGTCATGCAGGGGGGAAGCATGAGAAGATCAAGAGGGGACCAGCCGTAGCGAAAGAGGTGCTAACGAACTGCACTTGCTGTGGGGCTCCGCTGCGACATCCGGAGACGGTAAAGAAGATAAAGTGTGTCAAGTGCCACTGCACTCTTGAGTTGGCGGTCAGGACGGCGCAGGCGCCCCTTCTGACAGTGACTGCGCCGACCAGTTTAACACCTCAAACGTTCTGGGAGGTCTCCAGCGCCTGCCTGTTACAATTCACGAACGATTCGCAACTCGGAGCATTGAGCGCGGATCGCAAGCACGAGATATTCGCCCCCATAGAGGATTTTGTCCAGCGACTCTTTGCAAATGTCTCCAGCTTGAATGCGTTCTGTACCAACAGAACCAAGGAGTTGGATTTTAAATGCATTGGGGGTTTTTACAAAAGGATCATTGAGCTGCCTACGAGTAGGCCTCTCTACAAGCTACTGATAGAGAGCAACGAGCGTCTGAAAAGGCCGCATGTGCGCTTATCGCCAGATGAAGACTCGGTGTCAATATTCAAACAGCTCCTCTGGGTTCTAATGATTTTCGAGAATCCACTGCTCAAGAGCTGCCTTTTATTTTCCGCTAGTGAAGAACATGCGCGTTACCTCACGCCGCAAATACGTGCGATTCTTTACGAAATTATGAAACGCTGCGTGGGTTATATGGCGATGGTAAATACAGCCACGGGGAAAGACCTTGTTTGTCACCTTCAAAGGTTAAGTATTGTGCATTTTGGATCGCATGTGGACTTGATCAATCTTTACGTCACATTTCATTTCTCCAGAATCCTCAATAAGAGAGCTAAGTCTGCGGCGTGCTTGGATAGCCCGGGCCTTGATGATTTTTGCAACAACCTGAAGCTGAATTCCGAGAACTCGAACAACGAATTTGAGACTATACCTCAAATGGTGAGCAAGCTATGGAGGAGAGAGGATAGTCGCAGAGTAGAACTGCCCTCTTCTTTCAAGTTTCATGTGGCAGAGTACGGCAATGACTGGCATATCAAAACAGCTGCGAAGCTTGCTTTCTTTTATTTTGTGGCAAACCAATGCAAAAAGAAGTGCCCCGTATCGCGCTTTTACAACTCTCTCTTAGACTACTTAGACCACAAAAAAGATTTCGAGCAGTGGAGAACTCGGCAAAAATTGCACTCTCCTTCTTCTTCACCTCTGTCCACGATCATGTTCGAAGATATCTTGATGCCTTACTATTTCGGCCCTGCTAAGAGGCCCGAGACGGACTTCACCATGTGCCAACATGCGTATTTGTTGTCATTGGGAACCAAGATCTTAGTGATGGAGTATGAAACACGGAAAACCATGGAGTACAATGCAGAACAAGCGTTCTTGAAAGCCCTGGATAAAAAGCAAGTGGTTGATGTCTATTTTAGAATGAGAGTCCGCCGCGATTATGTGTCTCAAGACTCGCTGCGCTGTATAGAAACACATCATGCAGACTTGAAAAAGTCGTTAAGGGTAGAGTTTGTTAACGAGCCCGGTATCGATGCTGGAGGACTTCGAAAAGAATGGTTTTTGTTGCTAACCCGCGAGCTTTTCAACCCCAGTAGCGGTCTTTTCATAGTGGTGGAGGAAAGCCGCTTTTCGTGGTTCAACATGGCGTACAAGGACGTGGATTTTGGGGCAGAAAATGCAGAAAAGCTTTACTATTTGTTTGGGATCGTACTAGGGCTTGCTATCTATAACGGTACCATCTTAGATCTTTGCTTTCCAATGGCCCTCTACAAAAAGCTATGTGGAGAGCCGCTGAATAAAAGGGATTTTTTGGAGCTGTATCCAACAACGGGAAGGAATTTGATCAAAATGATGGAGTACGATGGTGATGATTTTGAAGACGTGTTCTGTCTCAATTTCGAGATCACATATTCAAACACATGGGCCACGCACATTCACAGACAAGAGCTATGTGAAGGTGGTGCCAAACGGCATGTCACACGCGAAAATCGTAGTGAGTACGTAAAGCTCTGGATGGACTTCCACATGAATAAAGCCATCAAAAAAAGCTTCGCGGTTTTCCTGAACGGTTTCCGGCGGGTTGTGGAGAGTGACGCTTTTAAACTCTTCACTTCTGAGGAGCTGGAACAGTTATTGTGCGGCAGCCACGATAAGGATATCGATGTCAATGTCCTCAAAAGCGTGGCGAAATATGGTGCCGGCATCACATCGGAGTCAAGGATAGTAAGATGGTTTTGGGATACATTCCAAGACTTCAGCGTCGAGCAGAAGCGTAAATTGCTTGAGTTTGTCACCGCGTCAGACCGCATTCCCGCCACGGGGGTCTCGACCATTCCCTTTAAGATAAGCAAGCTGGGAGGTGATTCAGAAAAGTTGCCCCTCGTGCACACTTGCTTCAACGAACTCTGCATATATGACTACGACTCTCAATCCAAGCTTCGGCGCAAGCTGATTTTGGCTATGAACGAATCAGAGGGCTATGCATTCCGATAACTGAAAAGCCTCACATCACTTTGTCCTTGGGAGACGCTTAGAGTGTTATTTCAAACGAATAGCGATATCATCACATGCCGATACGAGCATGATAGCGTAAACAGAGAATGGTGCTAGAGACAACTAAGGAGACACCCACGGTTCTCCCACCATCCCAGGGTACTCGCGGGCGAGGCCACAGCCCAGCCAAAACGGGGCAATCGTGCATTTTTTGCTCCAGAACCGAGCGAAAAGCCAAAAGAAACAGCGGGAACTGAGCCATTAGGACTTCGGAAGCCAAAGGCAGTACAAACAGTAGCTTGCCGCGCACATATCCAAATGACACACATCTCTTGGCCCACATTTGCCATTTTACTATATAAATCGAGAGCATTTAATACGAACCAATGATATGTCCCAAAATTTTTTACGCAGTTTTCGGTCTCTGTAACAATTGAAGAAAGTTCAGCTATTGAAGAATAATTGATGCTGACCCTCACACACAGTTTCGAGAATAATAATCGAGTTAGCATTTATAGCTAGGATTAGATCAGGTCCGATAACAGTGGAATACAGTTGACGAATGTTGGGGCTAAGAACGTCTTTCAAAGGCTCTCTGAGAGCGCTGAACAAGCAGTCGAGACTGATGTCGTCGTCGGCAGTCGCGGCCAAGTCGACATACAGAACACCGGACTTTGGAGACTACTTGAAGGAGAATAATGACGCTGACAAGAACAGATCTTTTGCGTACTTCATGGTCGGTTCCCTGGGACTGTTGTCATCTGTGGGCGCCAAGTCGACCGTGGAGACCTTCATCTCTTCGATGTCCGCGTCCGCCGATGTGCTGGCCATGGCCAAGGTCGAAGTGAACCTCGCCGCAATCCCTGAGGGCAAGAACGTTGTAGTCAAGTGGCAAGGTAAGCCAGTTTTTATCAGACACAGAACGCAGGGCGAAATTGATGAAGCCAATGCTGTCGACATGTCTGCCTTGAAGGATCCTCAAACCGACTCCGACAGAGTTAAGAACCCAGAGTGGCTGGTCATGTTGGGAATCTGTACACACTTGGGTTGTGTCCCTATCGGTGAGGCTGGTGACTTTGGTGGTTGGTTCTGCCCATGTCACGGTTCCCACTACGACATTTCTGGTAGAATCAGAAAGGGCCCAGCTCCATTGAACTTGGAGATCCCTGAGTACGAGTTCGATGACACTAAGCTGATTGTCGGCTAGATGCTCTCCCTATGAACTTCCATTTTTAAGAGCATTTCCGCGTTCCTTTCCACCATAATGCGCATTTCACGTTCCAATATCATCATTATTATCCTGCCTTCTTTTTTTTTTATTTATTAAGCGAACCAATTATGGAAGGATGAACATATTCTACTGAGATTACACCCAAGGATATTTGCCAAACCCACCACGAATTCAACGACTGCATCACCCAATCGCGGTCCGCAAAAATGCAGTTCAACGACTAAAAATTCTTATATAACCCTGTTATTTATAATCAATTCATGATATCGAGGATACAATCCTTCACACAAAGATGGATTTTTTTAGTTTCCACTAGCTAATCGAAAAAGTGTCATTTTTAAGAATAGTTAGGCAATATGCTCCGCTTCTGTCATTTTCAAACTCGTCTTAATATAGCTGCTGGAAGTTATCGAGGTCGTCAGGTATTTGAGGAGAAGCTGTGTCACACCATTGTCGTAGCAGCTGCTCGGCCTTTGCAACAACAAGTTCGTATTCAGGAGACCCGACATTCGAAACACACCCGTTTTTGTGAGGAGGGTACATTATGCTCATGAACTTTTTCCGTAGTCTAGTTGATAGAGAATATGTTTCAAGCTCGGGAATACCCGCGTACTTTCGAAGTAGGTCAACGGCATATTTTGGTAAGTTTTGGGGTCTGTAATCTTTATAGCATCTTATCCTCCAGTAAACTGACCAATGCAATTCCGCTTCTTGAGGAAGTTCCCTACCGCTTCCAAGGTTAGGCACATATGCGTTCTTCCATTCACAGTCTGGCCCTTGTACCCTTCTCTTCAAGGGAACAAGCTCCATGACCCACCAGAAAATGACGGCAAGAGCTGATTGATCCCCCTTCCCAGCGTGACTAGCGCGCCCTGAATTAAATGAAATATGGCTTTGTACGCTGATCGGGGCAAACATGTTGCCGGTAAAGTCGCAGGACTTATACAACATCTCTGCGCATCTTCTCTTATAGCAGAAACCCACTTGAAACGCCCATGCAATTCGTAATACAAAGGATAATGTCACCTGCAGCAACAATAATGGCCTGCTCGAATTTCCGTTTTTGTCCCCAGACAGAACTGAACTCTTAGCTGTTCCTCTACTTTGAAAGCTCAATATGTCGTGTGAATATGCTTCAAAGCTTGCTTCTGCAGGATACTTTGCAGCAAAGCTCTTTATGCTATCCTTTTTGAAAATAACTCCGTTTTTTATCGCCTCTGCAAGCATCCACCTCATGGGAATATGGCAAAGAAACTGCTTGGTATTATAGTCAGGAACCCAACCTCCTCCGATGTCAGAGTGGTCCCCAGGAAACCACTTCTCGATGATGTCTGAAGATGTAGCTGGCGAACGAGCATAGTGCTGTAGATTTTTTTGAGAAAGCGTAGACCCTTCCGTCTCACGCCGGGAGCGCAGAAGTATAGACAGTGACCAGTTTTGAAGCTTGACCTCAGAAAACCTTTTCAGAACATGATTCGATTCTGGTATCGGATACGCCTCACTGCCTACCGGTTCGAGATTCGGAACATCTATTAGGCTACCTGCACTATGAGGATAGGTTTTTTTGGTTGCGAAGTTTATCTTCGGAGCACTTGGATTTTCTAGTTTTGGAAGAGTATCATCAGGATTACCTAAACCATCGTAGGCAGCTTTAGAAAGACCTCCCCTTGGAGCCACGCTTTGCTGTTGAAACTTACCTCTTCTTTCGTCTAAGCTGACGGCATGCCTAACGTGTTGGACTATTTTGCTACGCGCGGCATATGGAAATAATCTATCACGTATTATACCAATGGAGTTCACTGAGTCAAACAGGCCCTGGAAGTGAATTTCGACATCGTAATCTCGAGAGAACGTCTTTTTAAATTCGTCTGCAAGAGTGGTTGTGTAATCGGGTTGGCTGGGCTGTGCTGCATACTCCCACGCCTCATAAATCTTCCAAGCCGCGTTTATTATATCTTCAAGGCCTTCATTGAGTAGCCCAACTCTTTCTATCATCCCTGCCAAGACCCTCGCAATAAAAGCGCCTCTGCTGAACCCGAACATAAAAATCTTATCTTTGGGTCTGTAGTACCGCATGAGAAACAAATAGGCGGAACAAACATGCTGGTCCAATGTGAAAGCCACCATTGAATCCAAGAGGTTGCTCAGTTTAGAAGGCGTAATCCTATTTCCACTATCCAGTCTTCTTTCGAAACTCATCGAGGTTCCAATTCCGGGTTGGTAATAGCACAACTGAACGCTTTCATCGCTGTTATCCAGCATTCTGTAAATCTTCAAAACGTTGGTGAACGGCTTTGGGCCAAAATTGCCATCTGTGCCATCGAAACAAAGGACAATGTTTCTAGGCTTTCGAGCATCTTCAAGTTGACATTGTTCCAAGCGGTGTCGTCTCCCAGGCACATCTTTCTGTTCATCAGGCAAAGTAGAATTGGACATGAGGATCTCGATAAATATGCTTTCAAGCGTAGTAACAGAGTGGTCAAATGTCGATTCAAATTCAAAATACGATTTGTGTACAGTTTTGATTTGAAGCTATTTAATCTGGTAGCCTCGTTGTATTTTGTTAATTTGTGGCGCCGTCCCATTTACAGAAATTAAAGGTTAAGACAAAATAAGTGGAATTAACACAAAAAATGGTGAGTGACAAGATGCTTTAGGTTGAGTTCAAGAGAAGATTTTGTAAGGGCCTAAGATCTGAATTCTTCCTTTAATAGCCAGCGACCCTCTCCAGACTCGAATGTCGCTATTTGCTTGAGTAAGGCGCGGACCCTCGAAATGTCCCTTTTTTCAGTAAGCCTAAAGCCAGTATGTTCCAAGATTTCTGCAGATTTAGCCGAGCAATTGTCTTTCGCTTTGAGGTATTCCTGTATTTTTTCAAGCATCTCGCTGCTCTTCTTGATTTCTTCACTTGGCCCATTTGACTCGTCATTTCCATTTTTTATTTGAGCTTTACGAAGATTGAAGAGAATAGCGGCAGACCCCGAAAGCGGTGTGGCAGAACTTTTCTTGGTAATTCTTCCAGCAGCACCGAACTTTCCTGTCCACGTTGGTGTTCCTATCTCATACTTCTTAGTTGCCTTCCTTGACTTTCTTAAGGCAGCAAGGGCCTCTTCGGCTACTTTCGTTGCTTCTTTTGTTATTATGTCTGTAGAAGGTTTTGAGTGTTGTTCAATCACAGAACTATGATTTGTCACTCCTTCAACGTTTCCACCAAACAATCCATCCATCAGGCGCTCTTCTTCGCCTTTATTTTTTTCGTCATTATCTTTGCCACCAAAAAAGCCTTCAAGCTTTGATACTCCAGAGAGTTGTATTACCTTTTCAAAATCATCGCTTTCATCGCTTCTGGACTTCTTTATATTTTCTGTTTGCTTCTGGACTTCACTCTCAAGGCCTTCATTAGATAGTCCCGTTTCCCCGCCTAGTGTAAAAAGATCCTGAAGCTCGTTCATCTTGAAAAACCGCTTCTGCTTTGGGTCAGTTAGAATTTTATTAGTCAAAAACTGCTTGAAGATTTGCCTGTGATAAATCTTTTCTTCGATAGATCCTGCTATCATTAGTCTGTAGATGGTAACTTCCCTTTTCTGCCCAATTCTCCAAGCCCGTTCACGAGCTTGCAAATCAGTAGACGGATTCCAATCAGGATCAAAAATGATTATCCTATTTGCGCCTGTAAGATTTACTCCTAATCCGCCAACTCTTGTCGTAAGTAAAAAAACATCATATGGGCCATTGTTGAAAGAATCCACAAGTGCTTGGCGGGTGCCAATGCTTGTTGTTCCGTCCATCCTGAGGTATGTTAAATCTTCAAGCTCCGGGTCTTTGTAGCTTATGAATTTCTCCAAAATATCAAGCATTTGCCGCGATTGCGTGAATAGTAGAGTCTTGTGGCCTTGACTGTGCCATAGCTTTAAGAGCTGCTTGACAACCTGCATCTTGCCAGATCTCCGGGGGTCACCGTAAGAATCTTCATTTTGCCTTTGCTCTCTTACCAAAAGGTCAGGGTGGTTGCATATTTTCCTCAAAATATCGATCCCAAACAAAACCTGTCTTTTTCCGTTTTTTATCTTGACCAGGTCCTCTGAATTAAGGAACTGTAAATACTTGTTTCGTTGGTATTGCGTTAACTTACAGAAGAGAACCATCTCATTTTTCTTTGGCAAGTCTTTTGCTACATCTGCCTTTATACGCCGTAGCAAGTAGGGGGATATCAGATTTCTCAATGCTACAGCGCACTTGTAGCCTGTCTGAACTTGGATATTTGTGGCATTAGCATAACCGCCCATATTTATTGGAACAGAAAACTGCTGCTGAAAAACAGGCAAGGTTCCCAATCTTCCTGGGAAGATAAAGTCGAAAAGGCTCCAAAGCTCTGTTAAGTTGTTTTGAATTGGAGTTCCTGAAAGAATTATTCTGTTCTTGGTCTTAAGTTGCTTGCATGTGAGGGAAATGTCGGCGTCCGGATTTCTTATTTTGTGTCCTTCGTCCAACACTGCGTATCCCCATTTGACATTGAGTAATTTGTCCGAATGTATCCGAAGACCAACATAAGTAGTTATCAAAACGTGTCCATCAGTAACAACTTTCTTTATTAAATTATCTCTCGTCAAGCTGCTTTCCAAAATGCTCTTTGTTCGCTTGGAATTAGTGTAGGCGTCAAATGAGAACTCTTCCGGATTAGAATTCATGAACAGCTCCTCTAGCTTTTGTTCACTGAGATTCTCTTTTTGTGTCATTCCTGCACCGATAGAGTGCAATATTATTGTCCGAAATGGCGGCCACCACGTATGGAACTCTTTGCACCACTGTCGCAGCACGGTGGCAGGACATACGACAAGAATCGGCCCATTTAGCTTGCCAGAATGATGCAAGGAAGCTAAGAAGGCAATAATCTGAATTGTCTTCCCCAGACCCATCTCATCTCCAATGATACCTCCACATTGTTGCTGGTAGAGCTCATAAAGCCATTGAACACAAGTCTTCTGATAATTGAAAAGAGATTGAAAAATCTCTCCAGGAATCCTAAAATCGTCATTGAGCTTGGCGTCTGAGAGACCCGGGTCTGATTTTCTGTACTCCTCAAGCCCTGGGTTGGGATCCTTCAGCCTTCGGCTCCTTCTTTGTCTTTCCCAACTTTTTAGTCTTTTTTGGTAATTAAGCTCATCGCCGTCATCTACAAAGCTTGAGCTTTTTGATGTCTCAGTTTCCTCCGCACTTTCGCCAAATTCACTGTTGATGTCTTCGCTGGCTGTATCGGATTTGTCTTCTTCAATATTATAGTTCTCTTCATTATCGGATATCATCGATTCATGGTCGTCGTTCAATATGCTGGGGTCCCCGTCACCATCTCGATCCAGTACAAATTCGGACTCTGTTCCAAACGCTGTTGTTTTTCCAGTTCGGATCAAATAGTCTCTTTCAGATTCTCCAGGTTGTCTTTCGGATGGAGCCGTCTCATTACTATCTACAGTCGATTTGGAAAGCTCTTTGAGACGGCTCTTTATGTCTGCGATGTCATTCTCCAAAGAGCTTATCTCATTTTCATCGAGTTCCCGTATTTGCTCTTCAAGCTTCGCTCTCACGCTTATTCTAGAAGCTGTTCTCATTTTACGTTTTAGCATCTCACGCTTTGTGATAAGCTTTCCCAGCGCATTTTGACTGCGTTCAAGCCTTTGATGTTCTTGTTCCAAAGAACGCTTGTCGATTAGGCTTTGAGCGTTGCTTTCAATCTCATTTTCAAGCGCGCTTTGCGACACCAGTTCGATGCCTAACTGCTCGAGTTGCTCTTCGCTACTATCCATCGTCTCCAAGCACTCGTTCGATCACGGTTTTGATTCTATGACCCAAAATAGCCTGGAAAAGACTACACACACCTTTTTTGTTGAGGGAAAGCGCTTGAGAAGGCCGGACTTTTTGTTTAATGAATCTTCAATGTCTGTCTTATGAAATTGAAGCAGTGATTGCAATTTTGAATAATAAAAATCTGATTTAATTCCTAAAACTAAGCTACCTCTTGACGCCCTATTGGGGCATATATACATGACTAAATTCAGTACCACTGATAAGTCTTCATTTCTTATCATGGCTGCTCAAGACCTCCAGTTTTCTCAACTCCTCTCTTGCATCAAAATGCCCCGTGGACAAATTTTCATATTGCTGGTCGTATTTACCTGTTGACAAAGCTCCGTTTCCTCTAAAGCGCTTTGTCATGTCCACCATACCTCGCTTGCACTCCAAGAATGCTTTCATCTGAGCCATGCAGAGTTCTGGTAGGTCTTTACTTAGTTCTGGATCTTCCAAGCACTTTTTAGGGGTGTTCCGCTGAATCAAAACACAAGGAGACCGCTGCAGACATACAGCCACTGCCTTGCGCTGATCATTACAACTTGCTCCCATGTTGTATTCGTGTTAATCTCTTACAAAGGTCTTAATCCATTCTATTTCTCGTTGAGCACCGAAATAACTTGAGCCGAGACAATACTCACGTGATCAAGAAAGCGAGCATGAGGACAGCTTGCACATTGGCAGATGCATTTCAACAAGGAGAGGAGACTTAGAACACCTCGAATACGATAACCCGTGGACACTTACATAGCGATTTCTCATTTTTTCCCTGCTATTTTCATAGTGTTACTTCTATAAAAAGGTCGGTTTTAGATTAGGCGTTGGAAATTAACCGAGTTGGCGATGCGTTACCATTGAGTCGATCTTCTTGTGTCCTTTAGGCACCAAGAATAGCGACTCCAATGCTCCACAACTCAGTTTTTTCAACATATTTGAGAATTCTCGCACCTCAACGTAGATTTCGCTTTGCTTGTTGGACACTAAGGACTGAGTGTGGGTATCTGCAATGGTGTTCTCTAACCTCAACGGCACGATCGGTTAGAAAAAATGGAGATTTACAACGTTGTAGCGCTTAAAACTAGGAAAAGCAGCGCCCAATTTGAACGGGTAAACAGTCTGAATTTTATTTAAAAAAAACAGTATACCGCGGCAAGAGAAAGCTTACAGTCTTGCCTGCTAGACGGCATTACATTTGCTTAGTTTTAGCCTTCTTACCGCTCACTTTTCCCCTTAAAATTAGGAGCTAGACCACGTGACTTTATCGTCAACAGAGACCGACAAAAAGGACGTTATGCAGCGCCTGGTTCGGAGATGCGCACACTGGTCACATTCAACATATACAACAAGATTTCGTCTGTTAATATCAGGAGCGAATGTCGCTCAACTTTTTGCCGGGACAGCCAAATGATACTTTGCAAACGGTTTGTCAGAGTTCATGGCAAGGACACACGCTCATGGCCTATTGCTCGGGAAATAACTTGATCATTCTGTCTAACGATTTCAGCAAGCTTCAAACAATATATCTGGAAAGTGATTGCATAGCTGTTGATATCGATGCATCTAACGGGCATATTGCTGTAGCATTCGGCTCGGCGGTTTACATCTACAAACCACTTCACCAGGTGATGAGAAATCCTCGCTGGGTATTCTGCACTAAGATCTTTCACGATGACTCAAGGGTTAATGCAATTAGCTGGGGTAGTAATGGTGAGCTGGCAGTTGGCTCCGATTACTTGTCTTTCTGGAAGATACGGGAAGAGTTTGGAATCTTTACCCCATCTTTGCTCTGGACCAAGAAGCAGTTCAAACCCGTATACCGATGCGCTGTGTCAGAGGATTCGCAGGTAATCGCAAGCATGCACAAATATAGTAATAATGTTCGGCTTTGGAAGCGCATTTCAATTGGTGGCGACCGAGATCTCTTTGACCTCACAGTTATTTCCCATCCTGCCCCAGTCGCTACCTTTAGATGGAAGCGCACTACCAATTTCTGCGACGAAGAAAGGGACTCACATGTTTTGTATACTTTGTGTTCTGACGGTAAACTGCGGATATGGGTCTATTTTGAAGTGAACTCCAGGAAGACCGTTCAGCAATGGGGAAATTTAGAACTGGATAAGGCAAAGAACCAGCGGTTTTGCTTTATTTTGGACAGCTGGCTTGTCCAAGAGGTACTATCAGGCCGTAATACCTCGGAATTTGAATACTTTTCCCAGCTGCACCCTGAAGTTGCTATAATAGCAGATTCCTCAGGAAATCTTGATGTTTACGCACTTGAAAACCTTTCTCATAACCCTCCTAAGCTAATGAGCAAAAGAAAGCTTTTTTCAACTCAAATTGAGCCGGGGGCTTTTGTTCACTTACCAGAATATCTATATTTTGCTGAACCCCAGCTCACACGCGGCAACTCAAAAAAGATTTCGCTTATTGTTCATGATATTAAAGGTGTCTTACGGCACTCAAGCATTGATCTAGCAGGGGCGCTAGCCGGTCAAAACGGAAAATTCGGTACTCTTTTGCACAAATTCACTGGTCACAACAAGTCAATTCAAAAATTAGGGCGAAGCAGCGATGGTATGGCAATGATAACTTTATCGCGTTTCTCAGAAAATTGCATATGGGTTCCGCAGCCTCTGCCTGGAAGTATGTCTCTTCGGAAGAAAAACATCATATACAGCGGGACACCTTTACTTGATGCGGTTGTATTGGAACGCGGCGCTTTAGTTGTAACACTTTCTAAGAACCTTGAGCTCCAAGTGTGGGATTGTCCTGACAACAAAAGTGGTAAAAAATCCATTCTCAAATCAACGCATGTTCTCGAAAAGCTAATGGGCGAGCCTCGCTTAATGCTTAACACTCCAGAAAAAAAGCATCAACACGATTGTCATTTCATTGCCTTAATTTACTCTAGCGGCCAAACATGCGGATTTGAAGTTTCGTCCAGCCGTGGAATCGTCCCCGTAAAATCCAGTTCGCTCGATATTGGAGATGAAAAAGATATCTATCTAGTGTCCTCCATCAATCCTGTGAACTATGGATTTTTCGCTGACAGGTCTTTGGTCTCTATTATTACCAAAAGCGGTCTGATCAAAACGTTCAAAAGCATAGTTATGCCTGATTTTATTGAATGGAAGCTGACTTTCGAAATGGACACGGGCCTGTCAAATCCTACCCTGATATGTGGCTCTTCAATAGACAAAATATGCGTGGTTGATGAATCTCGCCTGAGATTAACAATATGGGATTTAAGAAGGAGTTTTTTAGAGCACGAAGAATCATTTGACGATCTTATAAGGGACGTCGACTGGACAAGCACGAGATTTAGCCAGAGTATTTTTTCCATTGGGTTCAAAGACCATTCTCTGTTATTTACCCAACTTAGGTATGACTACACAAGCAAGAATCCTAGCTACTGTCCCGTTGAAAAGATTGACCTCAGTCAACATACAACTCACCCTGTCGGCGATTCGATTTGGATGACAGATGGAACATTTGTTGCTGCCTCTGGAAACCAGTTATTCATCAAGGACAAATATTTGGATATCCACGATACGTTTACAAACCAATCCATAGGGTCCCGAAGAATTCTTTCAAACGATATAATGCATTTGAGTACAGTGTTGAACGGTCCATTACCAGTTTATCATCCACAGATGCTAATTCAGGCACTATACGCGGGCAAGTTGAAACTGGTGAGAGAAATTCTTTTGAGGCTCTTCTTGAAGCTTCGGGATTTTGAGTTCAAGTCGATTGATGTTGCAGAAATAGGCTCAACACTGGAACTAAGTTATCAAAAATTTATTTGCCCGAGTGAAGAGTCCTACTTAATGGACCCTTATCCCGAGCCATATTCATACTTCAGTGCCTCTGTGTCACTTTCATTGAAAGAGAAACTCGCCAAGCACGCTCTACCATTTCTTACTCGCCATCAACAAGTTACGTTGTTGACAGTAATTGAGGCGATTGAAGACATGGACAAAAACGGTCAAGCGCTAGACTTCAATGGCATGCTTTTTATACTAGGCGTCAAACTTTTTGAGTTGCATCGTAAAACTCAGGAGTCGGTGAATGTCAGAGACGCTCTTTGGTGTCTATGTTCAAAGAATCGCAAGGTTCTATTTTTAACGGTGATGCCCAATATCAATTCTTGGAAGCGCGCGCGGGAATACAAAATCAGCTACTGGGCAGAACGCGACGACCTGGTGGCTACATTTGATAACATTGCAAAATTTGAGTTTTCCAACGACGCAAATAGAGATCCAAGAAGTGCGGGCATTTTTTACTTGTCCTTGAAAAAGAAGCAAATCCTTACTAGCTTATGGAGAATCAGTGCGGGCCATCCAGAGCAGCAAAAAATGCTCAGATTTTTGAATAATGACTTTCGAGAGCCTCGATGGAGGAGGGCGGCCTTTAAAAACGCTTTTGTGTTACTCAGTAAACACCGTTTTACAGACGCTGCATGTTTCTTCTTGCTAGCAGATTCACTCAAAGATGCCGTTAATGTCATTCTCAAACAAATGGATGACCTACCACTAGCGTTTGGAGTTTGCAGGGTTTACGAAGGCGATTTTGGGCCAGTCCTAAAGGACGTTTTGCTAAACAACATCTTACCACAAGCAGTGCTCAATAATGATCGATGGTTGACTAGCTTGATTTATCATGCTATTAACGAACCCAGTCTAGCAATGAAGGCTTTGATCATGTCTCCTATTCATCTGAGCGACAATGCAAAGCTGGTCAGTCAGCAGGAATCTGTCAACAAATCATTTTTGGTAGAGGACCCTGCTCTCCTTATGCTTTATAGACAAGTGAGGAGAATGGGAAGGAATCTCTATGCTGCGTCTTTAGAAGTTGATACCGAGCTCGAATACAAGACTGTACTTAGAGTCGCAGCGATCTACTCGAGGATGGGTTGTGACTTTTTGGCACTTTCCCTAATAGTAAATTGGAGATTTGAGGACAAGTTCATGCGCCAAAAAAACAACAGCGAAGTCAAGAAAGCACTTGAAAAAGTACCTACAAATCATGATGAGCAACCTGCGAGGTTTAAAAGCATATTTGAAAAGTTTGATGACATGTCGGGCAGATCTCTCCGACAAAACACAAATACCACCGGTGATACTAGCAGCAATAACACTCAAGTCAGAAGCTTGTTGGATGACTTTTAACAACCCGCTGCTCCTAATGCGTCGGCTAAGTACTCTGACGAAGACAGCTGTGGAAAAAATCGTCCGCTGACCTTCCGAATATTTTCGGAGGCTTCAACTACAAAATGGCGATAGCACCTGCCCGTGAAACTGTGCACCTTATTGAGTAAACCAAAGTTGAATGAAAAATAATAAAAACTACAGTTCTCTAATGATAGCAACTGCGCAGCCTGATAGTTCATTCGTTCTGTCGCTTCCAATGGCAGGCAAGCCAGTCACTATCTCAGCGTGTAAGCTCTGTTCAAAGTACATAGTACGTGCTAACTAAAAAACTTTGCAATACTTTTCCTTGTTCTTTCCTTGGACTCTTCCAGTTTGTTTTGTGTCTCTTCTATCTTTTTATCTACAGCTTTATCGTTTGGATTGTATTCTTTACAAGCGTTAAAGTCTCCGAGAGCTTTATCAAACCTTTTTTTCATCAGATGACAGTTACCGCTCCTGTAATACGCCTTAGCTCTGTCTAGCTCAGAGGCCTCTGGAATCTCAAGCAGGTAAACAGAATACTTGATAGCATCTTCGAACTTCCTTTGATTGAACATAACTAAGCTCAAATTCAAATATAGCTTTGCTTTCAGTTCGATAAATTTCTCATAGTAAGCTTTATCCATGTCAATGTCGGGAATGAACTCATTGACATACTTTAGCGCTTTTCTGTACTTGAAATATGCATTTTGATAATCTTTAGATTTAAACAGGAGAGATCCTGAATCCTTGATAATGCACGACGCCTTTAAAGCTTTTTCAGGCGAGTCTTTGTCAAAATTCAGGTCGTCATCGGGATATTCTTCGAAAACATCTCCGCCGATGGTATTGTTCGACGCATTGTATAGGGGAACTCCGAGGGTTTCATTCCATTCACCGCAATCTTCAATTAAAACAGGTGTGGTGGGGAATCCGTCCGAATCAACTACTGTATGCTCTATACTTCTTACGACTGACTTCCCGTGTAACACACGACCAATGACACTATGCTTACCATTCAAATGAGGCGAAGAAGACGTGGTGATAAAAAATTGCGAGCTATTAGTGTCGGGTTCGCCCATATTTGCCATCGCAACCATAAAAGGCTCGGTGAAATCGCCTAGGTTTTCGTCTTCAAAGTTTCCGTAGCAACGTACTCCAGTGACGGCCTCCGAAGCGCTGTCCAGAACTAATTCATCTTTTTTGCCAAAGATCGAACAACCTCCTTTGCCAATGTCATCGGATTTTTCAGGCCCTTTAGAACCGTAGATTATATCACCGGCTTGGACCATAAAGCTCTGAATTACTCGGTGGAAATAATTGTTTTTATACCAGAGCTGATGGGTCCCAATCTTTACATCGCCTTTGCACAGATGGTAAAAATTCTTGCTGCTTTTAGGCGCTTTATCGTCGAACAATTCAATCACTATCCTGCCAATTTTTTCTTCCCCAATTTTAATATCCATGTAAACATTGCATCTGCTCATTTCGCACACCCTTATACACCAGATATTCAGGATGCTATACACTTCTCATATCAACTCATCGCTACTTTTTAGAATAGAGATGAGCTATGATATCCACTTTTTCAGTGGGTTACCCGGCCAAAGTGCTTTTGTTTAGAATTGGTTAACTTCATGAAAAGTGAACACCAAAAACAAGTAAAAAGGTCGATCTATCCCAGTCGCCCCATAGATCTCACGTTAGGAAGAAGTTCAACGGCTTGATATTCACACCGTCGTATATCTACCGGCTGGCTCAATAAGGCGTTTGATTAGCAGTATCTAAAGTGCGAGAAGCTCTCTTTTTCTGCTGTTTAAAGCTATTCCGAATATCATGGCGGAAAACTACGATGTGGCGATAGATCCAGTGACGATCGTCATAAAAGAATGTATTACACTGTCAACTGCAATGCGCAAGTATTCCAAGTACACAGCACAGACTGGCGTAGCAGCTCTATTGAGTGGTGGTAGCGAGATCTTCAGCAACCAAGATGATTCACTTGCCGACACCTTTAATAACCTGTCGACAAGCAAGAATAAAGACCCTTTACTGTCGGGATTTGTCCAATTGCGGTTGATGCTGAACAGCTTGACCTCGCTTGAGAGAATCGACTCTTTAACACTACTTCAACCTTTCCTGTTGGTAATCAGCACGCCATCCATCTCAGGTTACATCACATCTTTGGCCTTAGATTCGCTACAAAAATTCATAACTTTTCGAATTATTGGGTCAAGCTCGTTAAACCATACGATCGCCTGTCGCGAAGCAGTAAATGCATTAACCCATTGCAGATTCGAAGGTTCTGAGCAGACTAATGACGATTCTGTTCTTTTGAAGGTTCTCGTTTTGTTGGAAACCGTAATATTATCTGAAGACAGCGACATCTTGTCGGATTCTATCGTGTATGAGGTACTGCAAACTGTCATGTCACTGGCTTGCAATAAAAAGAGAACGGAGGTATTGAGAAAAGCTGCAGAAATGTCAATGATGTCAATCACAGTGAAAGTTTTTGGCAAGTTACGAGGGATTCAAGCAACCGATTTGCAAAAATATATTAACGACGAAGATTTCTCTAAAAATGTGCTGAAAGACGATGTTATTGGCACAGCTCAGGATTCCCTTCCTGACCAAGATTCGAAAGACGAAGAGTCTTGTTCAAGCAGCATAAAGACAGATGTGATCGAGAAAACTACTCAGCTGGAAGGAAACTACGGTCTTCCAGTGATAAGAGATTACCTTGGCATCTTGGTTTCATTGATCATGCCCGAAAACCAATTCAAACACAACAACTCAACTAAGGTTTTTGGTCTCAACCTACTTAACACAGCAATCGAAGTCTCTGGAAACCTATTTCCTATTCACCCTCGTCTTTTCAATCTTGTTTCCGACGCAATCTTCAAGAATGTCCTTTATATTATTCAGAATACTGAAAAGCTTTCGCTCCTCCAATCTGCGTTACAACTATTTACTACGCTGGTTATAATCCTCGGCGAACAATTGCAAAGGCAGATTGAGTTGACCTTTACTAGTATCTTGGAGATTCTGAAAACAAATCGAGCAACAAACCCAAAAGCGCGCTCTTCAGCAGCAAAGGAACTAATTACAGAGCAAATATCTATTCTCTGGACAAGAACGCCATCTTTTTTTACCAGGATGTTTATGAACTTCGACTGTAACCTGAACAGGTCAGACCTGTCAACAACAGTTATACAGTCGCTCACCAAGCTGGCCCTCCCCGAATCTGCCCTTACTACTGCAGATAGCGTGCCTCCAATTTGCTTGGAAGGCTTAATTTCACTAGTAGATAATATGCATGACCGCATAGAAGGAGAAGACAGTTCATCGCTCTCTCAAAGGTCCCCGGTTAAGGCTCTTGAAGAACGAGCTAAGAAGACTGAATTCATAAAATGCACAGAAGCTTTCAACGAGAAACCCAAGAAGGGGATCCCACTTTTGATCGAACACAGATTCATTGAGTCTGATTCAGAAGCTGACATCGCAAAGTTCCTTTTTGAAAAAAATGGGAGACTGAACAAAAAATCAATTGGCGAGCACTTGGCCAACCCAGACAAAATATCGCTGCTTAAGAAATTTGTGGGCCTTTTTGATTTCAAGGGCTTGCGTATCGACGAAGCATTGCGTATAATGCTTACAAAGTTTCGTCTACCAGGTGAATCCCAGCAAATAGAAAGAATCGTTGAAACTTTCTCCGCAAAGTATGTGGAAAGCCAGGAATACGATCCAGAAAAAGCCGGCTTGGAAATAGAAAACGACTACAGCACAGTGCAACCTGATGCAGATTCAGTTTTTATTCTGAGTTATTCTGTCATTCTGTTGAATACAGACCTACACAACCCGCTTGTGAAGAAACATATGACTTTTGATGACTATACGTATAACCTCAAAGGATGCAACAATCAAAAAGATTTTCCAATGTGGTACCTCGACAGAATATTCTGTTCTATTCGTGACAAGGAAATCGTCATGCCAGAAGAGCACCACGGCACCGATAAGTGGTTCGATGATGCTTGGAACAATCTGGTATCATCAACTACAGTAGTAACTCAGACATCTGATGCTCTTGATGAGCAAGGAGCATGCCTTGACAAAATTAGCCTACTTCAATTTGACAAAGAAATATTCAGCATTGTTGGTTCATCGATAGTTCAAACTTTGTTCAAAATATTTGAAGTTGCTTCAGATGACCACATAAGCACAAGAATGTTAACCAGTATTGACAAGTGCTCACACATCGCATGCTTTTTCGGGCAAAATGATTTGTTCAACGGCATCATTGAGCAAATAGCTAAATTGACGCTACTAACTAAGCAAACAACAAGCAACGCCTCGGAAAATCAAGAACTAGAGGGCATACCTGTTGTTCAAATCAATTTGGAGGAGTCGAAAGAAACGCTGACAGTGAGCAGTCTTTCGGTGAGATTTGGTCGTAATTTCAAGAGCCAGCTTTGCACTGTTGTCCTTTTCCGCTTTTTGCAGAAAAACCAGGATTCTCAGATTATGAACGAGACAGCATGGTCGCTCGTGGTTGAGATACTTATAAACTTGTTTGAACATGCAATGATATCTCCAGATATATTTCCTGATCTTCAAAATAAGTTGAAAATTGGAAACCTCCCTAAACCTACTCCTGAATATTCCATCAACAAGTCAAAAGTCAATAGAGGTCTCCTATCGACTTTTGCTTCGTATTTAAAGGGCGATGAAGAGCCAACTGATGAGGAGTTGAGCGCTTCGATTAGTGCTATGGAATGTATTCGGTCCAGCCATATATCTTCATCGATATTCGGCAATGAAACAAATGTCATGAGTACGCTAATATCTGTTCTTTTGAAAAACATTCCAATGAAAAAAGACGCCGAAAATTCCAGGTATTTTGAATCCGAAGTTCTCTTTTTAATGGAGTTGGCATTGGCTTCGTATTTGTTTTGTAAAAATGACAAAGAGGTCGGGAAGGCTGTTTTAACAAAACTATCCGAAATTGGGCTGATCGACGGTTCTTTTAAGGGTTTCAAGCGCCGTATATTGGCTTATAAATTACTTCTGGTTTCAGTTTTGGAAGAGCCGGCAGCAATTACGAAGCTCATAAATGAAGATCTCCTTTCTGAAAATGAGGTCTACGATCAAAAGTTTTTTGCTACTGATCAAGGCTCTGAGATGTTGAGGATGATTCTTTCGCTAACCGAAATCGAGAACTACAGTGCTGTCCTATATCAAAATGAAGGCTTCTGGAAAGTCTTGCGTGCATTTGCCTCCGCTGAAAGGCATACAGGTACTGTATTTGAATACCTAAATGGTTCAATATTGAAAAAAGAAAACTCGATTTCAAGTACAAACTTCCTTTGGGTTCTTGGACTTCTTGATGAGATATCTTCCATTGGAGCAATTGGAAGCAAGTGGGAAGAAGAATATGAAAAGTCCCCGGAGGGGGATCAGGCAATGCATCAAGAGAGCCCATACCAAGAAACTGTTGAGACATCACTAAAATCAATCAATGCTACTACTCATTTCATCAAATTAAAAAGACGAGATGTGCTGACTAAAGCCGAATTGGTCGGCCTACTGCAGGCTCTTGGGCACCAATGTTTCAACCCCTGTTACCAGATCAGAACGTATGCCATAGGCTCCTTGGAATCTACCATTCTCGAGAACTTAGACGTATTCTCTGACACTTTGACAATATCTGAAGTTGTGGATAACGGGTTTTTGGTTATGATGGAAGGCAAAGATAAACCTGAAGCCATTGCAGAGGTTCTATCGCTCTTTTCCAAGGTCTACATACACTACCTCAAATTAGGAAAAGCGGAAAACGATTCATTTCTCAAGATTCTAAACGTATTCAATAAATACGTCGAGAATCCAACAGTTGAGAAAATACTACAGGACCTTCTTGCAGAAAAAAAGCTACTTGAACAGTCACATGAGGTTCCTAATAATGACGAAAAGCCCTCAAGTTCATAATTGTATGAACATTTTAGATGAAATGAACAGTTTAAATAATGAATATGTACATTGAAAGCTATAGAAGTGCTTACTGCCAACTTGCTAGATGATCTGTAATTTAGTTTTGAAATTTTGGCGACTGGGGTGAAGCTCCAGCGACGTTTTCGCTCAATTTGTTCCGCATGACTTCTAACAGTAGGAGGCCGGCGGTAGTGCCGGGTATTATTGCCAATGTGTTTCTGGTAAATCCCTTGTATAACCATTTGACAGTGGAACCAGTATTTTTTTGAATAAAAGAAAGGTGCTGGAAAGTGTCAAGGTAGGAATGGTAATAGATGTGGAAAAGCCTTCCGCTTTTTGGTCCCAGCTTTATTTTGGTAGGGTTTGGCTTGGAAACATCTTTCGAAAATAATGGCTTAACCTCGTCTGATGTTTTCGCCTTGACGTACATGTCAAAAACCTCCAGTCGAGAAAGGTGCATTTTTTGCAACTTCGCAAACGGGTACTGAATAATCTGTAAAAGAAGAGCAGCGGAGACGCCACCTACAAAGACGAACGCTTTGCGAAACCAGCTTTCTTCTCTTGCGCTCATAAATACAGGTTTGAGATTGTTTGAATCCTCCTCCGACTCTTCTTGGAACAATCTTGCAAGTTTGGTTTGGCGGATAGAGAATTTGAGCTCACGATAGTGCTTTATGAAATCAATAGTCCATTGGCAAATTTGGCCTTTGAACACCTCAAAAATAGTGAAATAAGCGGCAAACCCTGTGCATTCTTTAACTAGAGAAAGACCGAACCCACCAAAGCAGCCAACAAGCCCAATTTCTTTGAGTTTTTTGAAACCATAGACCCATAAGTTGTCATAAGTCTTTGCATGCGAGATTAGCTGGTCGACTGTAGACCTCGTGTAAATAGCATCAATAGGTGCCGAGGCTAGTGCTTGCGCGGCGCCTGCTAAAAAACCAGCTCTCATCACGTCCCATGGTCTGTGGGTTGAACATTCCGGGTTGTTAGCTTTGTCGAGGCGGTCCAGGGTCGTAAGGTATGTTGTGTAAAGAACCACACCTGCAACAGAATTTGCAACTAGAGGTGGGAGCACCCTTTCCGGGATAACTTTCCAGCCATACTTGTTTAACCCCTTAGTTAACAGCCCGATGGAAGAGTTTTCTAGGTAGTAAAAGTAGCGTGGATTCCAGAATTTCGAAAATCTGGACTGAGGTGCTTTTTCATTATGGGTCTGGGCTCGATCTTCTCCTACTAATAGGACACGCAAATAATGCAAATAGTCAAATCGGGCAGGCCTGAACAATTTGACGGGCGTGCGAAGGTAAAATGACGTGAGCTGGTATACCATAGACCGCCCACCAGCTGTCATGGCGCCAATTAGGGACGAGTTACCACTCTTTAGAGATATATCTTCATTTTTCACTGCTTCCGAACTCATTGCATTTATCTGATGATTGTGTTATGTCGAACTGGGTTTGGGATTCGCAGACTACCTAACGCATTTCTTTAATCTGGAGTGCTGTGGCCACTGATAGAGCAAAGATGAATATGTTTCAACTTTCAGTGCACAGTCTCAATTCCAAGTTGTAACAAGAACACTGATACGGCCTGAGGGGCTCGCTGCTACAATAATTTATTTGGCAGCACCGTGTTTGTCCTTCGAGTCTGACTATCTAATTTTATGATCATCGAAATTTTTCAAGATTGTTAAAACCACGGATGAGATATTAGGACAGCGATCTGATCAGCTAGCCCCGTTTTCCAGCCTCTTCGAACCGAGACTTTATATACAACCTTGTGATGTCTACCTTGAGCTACCTTGAAAGAGCCGAACGCCACGCTAGTCCTGTGGCAGCGAAGCTTCTGAAGCTGATGCACGAGAAGAAAACAAACTTGTGCGCGTCCCTGGACGTTCACACAACCAAAGAACTCTTGGATTTGGTGCAAGTGCTCGGGCCTCACATCTGTTTATTGAAGACGCATGTTGACATTCTGGATGACTTCTCCATGGAAGGAACGGTGGTCCCTCTGAAAGAGCTCGCCAAGAAGTTCAACTTCATGATATTCGAGGACCGTAAGTTTGCGGACATTGGCAATACAGTTAAATTGCAGTATTCCTCTGGCGTGTACAAGATCGCGCAATGGGCTGACATAACGAACGCACATGGCGTAACTGGTCCCGGAATCGTTCAGGGCCTAAAGCAGGCTGCGCAGGAGGCAACTCAGGAGCCAAGAGGGCTTTTAATGCTTGCAGAACTTTCTTGTAAGGGCGCGCTTGCCTACGGCGAGTACACTAAGGGAACAGTGGACATTGCCAAGAGCGACAAGGATTTCGTGATAGGCTTTATTGCACAAAACGATATGGGCGGTCGTGATGAGGGTTTTGACTGGTTGATCATGACTCCTGGTGTTGGCCTCGACGACAAAGGCGACAGCCTGGGCCAGCAGTACCGCACTGTGGACGAAGTTGTTACTGGAGGTTCCGATATCATCATTGTTGGGAGAGGCTTGTTTGGCAAGGGCAGAGACCCTAGTGCAGAGGGCTCCAGATACAGAAAGGCAGGCTGGGATGCCTACATTAAAAGATGTGGCAACTAAACTTGAATGTTGGGCCTTTGGTTCCGTAATTACTATTTTCGCATGCCAGATTAATTTCAATAGAAGAAAAGATAAGATGATCAAATATGCAGCGAAAGCTGCTCTTCAGAGGCCAGAATAAAACCCTCTTGCAAGGCGTAAAGAACCCTGGGGATCTCCCCTTCGTGGCGCGTTCGAAGGTCCGTTTCTAACGATATCTAGTCTGGTATAAGCGCTTTCAGTGCAATAAAAAACTTTCATTTTAAGATAGTTGGCAAAGCTAAAGGCAACCACTACTACAGAAATTACCACCTTCCAGGGACTAAAACCTATTCATTAACTTATAGCAGCAAGATGGACGCCCTGAACAGCAGAGAACAGCAAGAATTCCAAAAGGTCGTGGAGCAGAAGCAGATGAAAGATTTCATGCGCCTGTACTCGAACTTGGTTGAGAGATGCTTCACTGACTGCGTGAATGATTTCACTTCCTCCAAACTCACATCCAAGGAGCAAACTTGCATCATGAAGTGCTCTGAGAAGTTTTTGAAACACAGCGAGCGCGTGGGCCAGCGTTTCCAGGAACAGAACGCGGCATTGAGCCAGAGTCTTGGCCGCTGAAGATTTTGTGGAGATAGCGCCAGCGCATCTGCCCATTGTTTTTAACCTGTAAATAATTTCAGGGCGAGAAAGTCCAAGATCGCTTACTTTTCAAGGTCCGGATCTTAAGTAGCGAGCACATAGTTCGTATTAGCTTAATTACTCATGTTTATGAAAAAAAACGGAACACCAACAGTAATCGGTATCGGGTTGGCCACCATAAGGTAGCCTCCTACCATTGCACTCAACAGACCTTTACCCTCAGGCAAAGTCAAACGAGACATCCGCTGCCTTTCCCATCACATTAGCCAAGTTTTCACACCGGCTAACATGTGTATTTCTGATGACAGCGCCCACAACCACTTTCCAGCGGTTTCTCTCACGAGAATCAGGGCCGAGGCCCCTGGCTTTTGTCGTCTCGCTGTGTTCCACCGAATTTCCCACCTGCCTAGAGACCATTAAGATCATGTGCATACAGGTTGTACTAGTAGGAATGCAGCTGTTCCGGAGGCTCGAACCAAAGATTTATACCCCGCAAACCAGCTGGACCACGAGGTGTAAAAGAGGAACAAACCATAAGAATTACAGATCCCGCGCTAGTAGTAGTACCAAAGTGACCATGTGATATACTTCGAAGGTGTTTAAGATAAGGTAATACTCGCAAGGCGGGTTATTGCCAATTGCAATGGTTGAACAAAGCCAGTGAATGTTTAAGGTTAGAAGTGCTTCAAGATTGTTATATGTAGAAGGCGTTTATCACGGTACCCTATTCTTCTCTGTTTATTTATTATAAATTCGCAGCGCCAGGTATATAGACGCGAAGTGTGGACCACATTTATAATTTGGCCTTGTTCTGCCAGCCAAACGATAGTTTTCCCGAAGGGCCTGGCTCTATTATGACGTTAATAAGAGCAGGACGGCCACGAGCAGCCTCCTTCGAAGCAGCCGCAAAGGCATCATCTACCTCGGCTTGAGTTCGAGCTAGGAAACCACGACATCCTAACCCCTCTGCTACAAGGTCATAGCGGCATCCCTGACTCAGAGCAGTAGAAGGCGCTGTGTTAGGTGTGCTTTTGGATTCAGGATTCTCGCCATGATAAATGCCACTGTTGTTCATTACTACGACTATCATGCCTAGTTTATAGCGGGAAGCAGTCTCCAATTCCATTCCAGAGAATCCAAACGCCGAGTCCCCCTGAATGGCAACAACATTCTTTTGTGGGTGTGCAACTTTCGCAGCAATAGCATATCCCAGCCCTACGCCCATCGTTGCATTTGTGCCTGCGTCGAGTCTCATCTTTGGGTAGTCCGTAGGAAACGAAATGCGAGCCACATCCATTGTGTTCGCGCCTTCGCTGACTATTATAGTATCTTTGTCAACAATCTGTTTTCTGATCGCAGCATATACCTTGTTGTAGGTCAGCATAGGGGTGGGCTCGTGCTCTTTGGCTCTCAAACGCTCTTCGTTTTGATGAATACGCTTTTGAAGGGGCTCTGGGACACCCCGGGCGCTGAAGCCATCTAATAGCGACGTGAGCTTCGTAACAGTGGCACCTATGTCACCACATAACGAAAAGAGGGTTCCTTTCGCGTTATTATGACCTAACTCTTCGGCAGCTGTATCGATCTGGATGAATATTGCGTCGCTCTTCCATTTGGGGGCTTCCCCGAAATGCAATATCCAGTTCAGTCTAGCGCCTAACACAAGCACGACATCTGCCGATTTCAAAGCCAAGGACCGCGCCGAAGAAACGTTCAGTGCGTGTGAGTCAGGAACGACGCCCTTCGCCATAGGGGTTGGCAGAAAGGGAAGCTGGAATTCATCGACAAAAGATCGTATCTGCTGCGCGCTGTCAGTAGCTCCTTTGCCGATCACGCAAAGAATGTTTTTGTCTCGGCTCGCATTAAGGAGTTTGGAAACGCGCTGCAAAGCTGTATCTGTGGGCTGATAAAAAGCCTTGGTGACATGCCTTACTGGAAAGCTCTTTTTATTCTCTACTTTCTGGTCAATGACATTGGCTGGGATATCCAAATATGATACGCCTGGAGTGCCCAACACAGACTGGCGAAGCGCATCGTAGAACGATTCCTCGACGTTTGAGTTGTTCAGCCTCGAGCTATATTTCACGTATTTGCTCAGTAGTGCAATTTGATCAAGTTCTTGGAAGCCGCCGCGGTTAGAGTCTTCACTACTCCCTGCAAGGACAATTAGGGGCCACTTATTGGAAATAGAATTGTAGGCCCCAGCAAGCGCATGAATCACGCCTGGACCACCAACCACGAGGAGCACACCAGGCTTTCCAGTCAAGTACCCATAAGCGGAAGCCGCGTAGGATGCCGCTTGTTCATTTCTGAATCCATAAAACCTAACTTTGCCGTGTGAGATCATGGCATCGGCCAAGTCGACAATAGGGATGCCAACAATCCCAAACACGGCAGTGACTCCATATCTGTAGAGAAGCTCTGATAAGTATTCTGGGAAGGCGCTCATCGCGGTACCTGCCCTTACGGTTTATTTTCAAGTATTTACAAATTAAAGGGTTTCAAATTTCTTACACTTCGCTTTTTCTTTGAAGTCACACCTCTTAGTACTTCACATAATAATAGTCCCACCCGCGCTTCGGTGAAAGGGTATAGAATCCCTGATGTTTTGCGCACCAAATAGCCACGATACAAACCTTTCAAGGCCCAGTCCGAACCCGCCGTGAGGCGCGCTTCCATTAAGACGCAGCGAAGTGTACCAATCAAGATCCTCCGATTTCATGCCTCTACGATGCATTTCTTGGATCAAAATGTCGTAGTTGTTTTCTCTGATGCTACCTCCTATAATTTCACCCATCTGGGGAACGATGAGGTCGAAACAAGCGACAGTATCAGCGGCGTCACGATTCTGCTTCATGTAGAAAGCTTTGCAGTCACGAGGGTAGTCGGTGATAAAGACTGGAGAATTGTAATGAGCTGCAAGCCATTTCTCATGCTCGCTTTGAAGGTCCTTTCCCCATTGTGGTTCGAAACTAAACTGACTAACTGTATGTTGTTTCTTCAGAAGTTCAATGGCTGTAGTGTAGGTGATTCTAGGCCATTCTGATTTCAGTAAAGATTCCCATCGCGCGACAACACTTTCGGGAGAGTCAGCACTTTCCTGTGGAAAAATTGATGGCAGTAAGTTGAGCTTTTGATCCACACAGCTTTTGACAACGTGTCTAAGCATAAGCTCTGCGAATTTAGTGAGCTCTTGAACATTTTCCACGTAGCACAATTCAGCCTCTAGCATCCAAAACTCTGCAAGATGCCGATTGGTGTCACTTTCTTCAGCACGAAAACAGGGTGTAAGTGTCCAGACGCGATTGAGCGCCATCGTAAGAACCTCAAGATGCAGTTGTGTAGAGACTGTCAAGTATGTCGGCCTGCCGAAATAGGAGGTCTTGCGAGCAATGTGCGCATTGGCCTCTGCACGGAAAAGTTCGCCAGCGCCTTCGCAGTCCCCCGAGGTCAAAATCGGAGGGCTAACCTTGGTGAAGTCTTGAGAGTCAAAGAACTGCATCAGTGAGGACTCGACACACGACCGAAATCTTAATAGCGAACCAAGGTAGTTCGATCGATGTTTCAACGTGGGATTGGACCTGAGGAACGCAAGAGAGTGGTGCTTCTTCTGAAGAGGGTATGAGGTGGGCACCTGGCCCATGACCTGAAGGCAATCGGGGGACGCGTTTGTCTCAAGCTCAAATGGTTGAACCCGCGTGGGGGTAGCTTTCCACACCGCATTTTTAACCTTGAGAGACTGCCCCGTACGCAGTTGTTTCAACACGTCCGAGCTCTCTTCTGAACGGCGGACCACTAGCTTCAATGGATGAGGAGTTGTACCATCCTGCAAATCAATGAAGGCTAAATTCTTTAGAAGACGAACGGACTTTATCCAACCACACAAAAGTTCAACTGTAGCAGGAGGATTGGATGCGCTTCTGAAGAGAGACTTGAAAGTGGGCGGTAACCCGGGCATTGGGTCGGTGTCTGCTCTTGGGCATCGCAGGTCTTTCAACTCTCCGTTGGAAGCTTGAAGCGTGAAAAACCAAGCTTTCTGTACCACGTGACTTGGAAAGATGGCCCTACGGACCACTTAAACAGGGACAACGTTCTCTAGCGCGCGCTGGGCCTTGCTAGAGCCCTCTCGAGCACGAGTTATCTTGCAGCGGAGTTCCATGAGTCTATCGGGAACGAAGTCGCGCAAGGACACTTTTTGTCCGCAAGCGCCCTGCGGGCAGTCTCTGGTGGGTTGCGCGCTCAAGTACTGCTCAATACCGGCATAATCAAAGACATGTCCGCATTTGCGCGATATCATGGGCCGCTGAAATGACTTGCAGGTAATCGGGCATGCCAGCTCAATCTGTCCTCCTGCGATTTGCACATCATCGTCAACCGCCTCGTCCGGAAGGATGCACTGAGGGTCAGCTGCGATGTGGGGAAGGGCGCGGTAGAGTCGCGACAGTTCGTCGGCACTGTTAGGTGGCAGCGACTGCGCTTCAGAGTCTCGCTCGGTCTCTTCAAAGATGTGAAGAAGGTGCGGAGCGCGCAGTTCCCCTTCCAGGTAGGCGTCCCAATTCTCCCAAGTTACGGGCGGTAGTTCTTCGCACTGAGAGCGGTACTTGGACTTGGCGAGGTCAATATTGTTTTGCAAGCTGCTCTGCTGGGCTTCTAGACGTTGGAATTCACTGAAGGTCTCTGTAAGCACGTCTACCATATCGGGACTCGTGGCGTTAACCTCTGTGAGCTGATCAAGCAGCTGCGAGAATTGCGACCTGGTTTCATTGAGAATAGCGCTGATGTCGCTGGGCCTCCAGTCATGAAACACCTGTAGAGCAGTGTGGTGCAGTGGAACACTTTCAGGTACTGCTTTTGGCGTTTCTCTCGACATCTATTTGGTGATGGTGTTGATAGTGCGTGCGATGCGTCTCCCTGCTTGAAATTTCAAGAGCGATATGACAAGCTGCAGACACCCCAGCAGTGCACAAATCGTGAGTTCTGGCGCTGCACGAGACCTGGAATGGACGAGATCATAGTCCTACAGACCCTGTACACACTGCTGGTCCAGAACAAGACCAACCGGGTCTCTTTGGTGCGGCTGCAGACCGAGATCAACGAAAACGCGCTGGTGCACAAGCTGGTGCCGAGCACTGGGAAGCAGGTGCTTTCAGTCCATGACATCCTGGAAACGATCAAGCGCTTGTTCCCCAAGAAGACGTCGCTCACAGACGGACAATTGACATTCTACAACCTGCAGCTGGGTGAGATGCGAGATACGCTGTTTACGCTGTATGAAAGGCTTAAACAAGAGCTGGTAGCACGCGTGAAAGAGAGCGAGCCCGCGATCGACGCGCTAATCAAGGATAAAACCACCTCGCAGCGTACACGGCTCCTGGTACTCTGCAGGGACACGTTGCTGAACAAGTTCGAGGAGCACCCGCGGTCCAAGATGTACCTGGGAAGCGCTGGGCACGCCGCGGGCGCGGTGCGGGAGCGGCTGGACCTGGAGCTAATACGCCAGCGCACACCTGCGAGCATCCTGGAGCTGCAGGCGTGGCTACAGATGTGCGTGGCGAACGCGACAATGTACCACCGCAGCGGGACGGTGGAGTGGCGCGACGCGCGCGCGAGCCAGGGCGAGCTGGACGAGACCATCGGGTTTGTGCGAAGCGTCCTGGAATAGGCGGCAGCCGAAGGAGCCCGCTGGGATCCGGGACCCTGTATCATCTACGAGTAAATATAGCCTACATAACAACAACCCATAGCACCGTGAGCATCGATAACCGCCTATCGGGCCATCACCTCGCGGAATCCAGCGACAACCACGACAAGGGCAAGCCAAGTTGGCTTTCCGACTATATTCATAAATTTGTTGGCACACGCTATTACACTTAAAAAAAAACATACACATAGCAACACCTACAAAAAAACTGCGCACACACGCCGCTCCGGAGAGCACACGAAACGTCGGACCGACAGCCAAAAGCTCACACACACAGAGTCCCGAGCCGCCGAGTTTCCGCCGCACGCGAACGCTCCCAAACGAAGAAAAAAAAAAGCTGCAGTAGCACAAGTACGAGCACGAACACGAGCTAGCACGCGGGCACACACCCGAACACAAGCGCATATCGCACATCGCACACACGGGCACACACTTAGACGTACACTGAAACACAAACACACACACACGCACACACACACAAGCACACAGAAAACACATCCATTTGTCCACCCACACCCTAGCATCCACAGATTAAGCAAGCAATCATAAAAAAAAAGTCTGGCGCAACGGCTCAGACGCTTAGAACTTCTGCAAGCCTCTCTTTCTCGCCTGGATTTTCTTGTAGGCGATGGTCAAGATGATCGCAATTGCGGCCAACCCGACCAGGATGAACACTAGAATAACTCCGGCTGGGATCATTTGGGGATTGACAGGGGCGTGTGTGTGCTTGTTTGCGTGTGTGTTGCTAGAACCAGAACAAGTACGTGTGCACTGAATCCAAGCCAAGATAAAAATTTCTCCTATCTCTCCAGAAACGACCTCCTTTATATATTCTCGTATTTTTTTCTCGCATGTCGAAACCGGGAACCGGAACTCACGGCCCGTGCTCTTTTGTTTATTGTGATTTGCCGCAACGAGAATTTTTTTTCTAATTCGCTCGGATAGGCGGGCACGAAGAAGTGAGAAAGTGTGAGTTAATGATTCGTCAACAATGAGCTAGTTCGCGGCAGGGAGATATTAGAAGCCTTGCATGCGACGCAGAGACCCGGCGCACCAATATCACGAGTGCTAGGGCACGACTCCGGCTCTCCCGACCATGGGTATGTGATCAAGCGTGTGCTCCTGTGCGCGGGGGAAGCAGAGAGACCAGATATATATTACTCATTACGTACGCTATTCCCGTGTAACGTGATCCGACCCTGGCTGTCTGGCGGGTGTTGTTGATTAAATCAAAGCGGCCTGGTCACGTGCGAGAGCAGTGATAGGCCATCTTTAGACCGCTGCGATAACGGTGGGTGCGCGCGCCCAAGAAGACTACGTAATCGTCGAGCAGCTGGGTTTGATAAGAGTCGCGTGCGTGACGCTGGAGCAGGCCTGTGGTAGCAGGGGCACGTTCCACTGCCTGACTGCTGCCACATGGCCTGGCGCAAGCGGTTTCCAAGCTGTTTAGACGGTACTGCGTCACGTGATCCGAGTATAGAGAGTCCGGTTGACTACCCGTTCAAAATGCCTTCCACCTCATCGCACCGTCTATACGAGGGCCCTGCAGTAGCAACAATACGTCGAGTGCGCGGCCTTTCGGGGGCCGCGCACACTTTAGAACTACCGCGTGAGGGCGACAGCTTCTCTTGCGTTTGTCACAGCGTCCTCGAAGCCAAGCAAGCAGCGGCTGACACGGACGCCTGTGTCACAGTCTACGATTCGAAAGGGAGACGCGGCGCCGCTCTCGCTGGGCGCAGGCTCCGGCAGGAGGGTCTATTCGTTTAGCGCGCTAGCAGATCAGGGTCTGCTAGCGTAGCGCTGATATAGCGCGATGTTGGCCAGTTCAAGACAGCAGTGTCATGGATTTCCAGCTTGCGAAAAAGCTCGCCTCGAGTGTCTGCACGCGGAGCGGGCGCCACGGAACGGAACGACGAGGGACTTTGAGCGGCGATAAGCCGGCTGTTTAATCACGTGATAGTCATCTGATCTGGGAAGAGCTCATTACCCGCCCGCTGGTGGTGCTCTGTCGTGGATAGTTACTCTGCTCCGACGGGTCTCATTCCGTACGAACTACCTCCATAATTTTGCCGATTAGGTGAATGTAAACATCCAATACAAAGACCCCCCCGTCGACCCCTTCCACAAAGAAGACAGACGTAACCCGAGAGCCCGGCTCCCTTCGACTTTCCGCTCCTGTTCTTCACCAGCACAATGTCCTTCAAGTCGTGGAAGAAAATCGAACTACTAGACCTCGCCGACAAGCTGGACCTGCACGCGTCGCAAGCGTCGACCAAAGCCGTCATCGCAAATGCCATCGACAAGCACCTGCGGCATTTAGACGGGCCATTGGACCTGAACGAATTTCCAGAACTCGCAACGTACTACGAAGACGAGGAACGCGTGGCGCTCGAGGCCGAGGCCGCGCACAGTGACGCGAGCGAAACTAGCGCGGTCAGCGATGGCACCACCAGCGACGGAACCAGCAATGGTACCAGCGACGGTACCAGCGATGGCACCAGCTCCGACGACGAGTCCGAGCTCGGCCACAAGATGCCTCGAGGCACGCCCTTCCAGAATTGGTTCTCGCAGCTGGACTTCTCGCGCGTCACACCCGCGCGCGGCTCTTTTGCGTTCAAGTTTAACGAATTTTTGCAGGATGTACAATCGCGCACCATTGAAGCCAACGAGAATGTGCAGGACGCGCTTTCGACGATCCCTGCGGTGGACGTCGTGTTCCTGGCCATCGAGGCGTATGTTTACGTCATCAGCAAACACCTCGAGTTTTCTTCGGCGACTCCCTTTGTCGCGATCGGCTCCAGCTGGAAGGAGGTGAGTGCATTGCTGGGATTCTGGTCAGTATGGTCTCTGATTATGCCAGCGCTGGTGGGCTACTACATCAATTTCATCCGCTACGATCTGCCGGACGTTCCCGTGGACCCTATGGTCTTCCACATCAGCAAGGCGCTGTTCGCGCTGCTGCTCGCCCAGTGGCAGCCGTCGTTTTCCGACGAGGCTGCGTACGCGGTCAAAGACGTTGCGGGCAGTGCGTCCTTCCTGGACTCCGCCGCCCATTGGTCGCGCTTCGCGCTGGCCGAATGGAAGCAGCAGCTGGGGCTGCTGCCTTTTATCCTTGGATGCGCAGGCTCTGCTCTCTGCCTGTACGTGTTGTAGAGTGCTAGCCCTGCGAGTCCGCGAACTGTATAATGACGCGTTGTAACAAGACCTTAAGCTGTAGAAAGAGAGAAATCAGCCGTGTGGCCGGATCGCGAGGCTATCTCGCACGCCCTGCCGACATTCGTCGCCAGGCCACCAATACGCAGCGCGATGAGCAAGTTTCAATCTAGACTCAGGTCACGTGACTGATGTCCGCGGTTCATGTTTTCAGCGTCAGCAGTATATAGAAAGTCTCCGGCCTGGGCGGCCCGTCTGAGGGTCAGTAAGGCAATGAAAGAAGAACCGCACACACGCACACGTATACATGCGCATCGTACAACCAGGGCCGGTGAAACTTTATTCTACGCAATTCGCCGCAATTCACCGTAACTAGAGGCTATGCGGTTACATCACAAGCCATGGAGGATGGTCACTATCTAAATTTCCTGGCTCCCACCACGTGATCCGGCTATGGCAAAGTGACGTCATTGGAAAACATATTTCGTTTCTGGTGATATTCAGCATCTCGTTTTGGGGGGCGCTCGCCAGTCTCGAAGGCCCGTCACCATCCTCGAGCTTGCACCTGCCATTTGGCCGAAAACGGATCTCGACCGCCGCCCGGACCTCGGGCCATACTCCCCTAAATTTTGGGGTAGGCAAGCAGGGTCCTTGGAGTAAGCAAGAACCGCCCTTATTTTGGGATCTTCTATATAAAGAGTGTATGGAGCCTCGCCTCAACATAAGGCAATGTATCCCTTAATCCTTCCCCACTGCTGCCTTGTCAGCTCCACTGTTCTCCCAACAAGAAACCTCCAAATGTCCTCATTGTACGCGCCATTTACGTAGGCTTGCGCCTTCCTGCTCTTCATGAGATGGTATGTGTCACGTGAAATGCCGATGTCGCTACCGACGTAGTGTCGAGCGCGTGCCTGAGCAAGATTACGAATTTTTCTTTTGCGTAAAAGGAAACGAACGCAAGCCAACGTCTAAAAGAAAGGGGGGATTTAGTAAAAACACAAAGCTGACATACCAGGCCCAGCGAGGTATAAAAAGCGATCGCGCAGCTTGCATAGTTGATTCGAGATGAGTTAGTTTCACTAGTCAAATACTCTGCCTACTTTATCCAGCTGAGATTCAGACCGTGTGCAAGCGTTCTGTTCAATAATCTATTCCCCCCCGCCCTGAACTCGCAGTTTGGTCGGACCCACTAAAGAGAAACCCCCACACGTCGTACCAAAGCACATAACCCGAAATGACCAACTCCAACTCCAACGGCATGGTTGAATCTGCGCAGCAAGATCTGCCCTCTATGCCCAAGCTGCAGGATATCCTTCCTTCCTTCCGTCTGGATGGACATGTGACCATCGTTACTGGCGGCTCCGGCGGTCTCGCGCACACTCTGACCCAGGCGCTGCTCGCCCAGGGATCCGATGTGGCCTTACTTGACCTAAGCGTCGAGCGTCTGGAGTACACCCGGCGCGAGCTACAAGAGTTCGCTAGCGCCAACAACCTCGGCAAGGCCACCATCTCTGCGTGGCCTTGCGACATTGGCGATGCGGCCATCGTCGACGAAGTCGTGCGCGCGATTCCCCTTAAGCACAACGGTATCATCCCAGACAAGTTGATCCACACCGCCGGCTACTGTCAAAACATCCCAGCCATGGACTACGACGCTCGCCAAGCCGAGGCCGTGGTGCGTGTCAACCTCATGGGCTCCCTTTACATTTGCCAGTCGATGTCTAGACAGTTGCTCCAGAAGTCTCAGAGACGTAAGTCTGTGTCCTCAGACAGCAGCGAGGCGGGAGAAGCTGTTCCTCAGTTCCCACATGCCTCATACGTGCTCATCGGCTCCATGTCGGGCTGTATTGTCAACAACCCTCAACCACAGGTTGCTTACAACATGTCTAAGGCTGGTGTGATCCACATGGCCCGCTCCTTGGCATGCGAGTGGGCTCGTTACGGTATCCGCGTGAATTCCATTTCTCCCGGCTACATTGCGACCGCCTTGACCAAGAAGGTCATCTCCGGGTCTCCCGAGGGTGCGGCCTTGCAGCAGGAGTGGACTTCCCGTGTTCCAATGGGCCGTATGGCTGACCCTCGCGAGTTTGTCGGCGCCATGTTGTACTTGCTCAGCTCCTCGGCCTCCAGTTACACCACAGGCGAGAACCTCGTTGTTGATGGTGGATATACCTGTTGGTAAGCGACTAGTTTATCCCAACGTCTCGTCATTGTCATTACACACACGCGCAAACGCACGCACACTACACTATTGTATAATAACTGCCTGAGATCTCCCGTGTAGAGATTGTATAGTACAAGCACATCTCCAATTTATAGACTAGTCCTTGTTTAAATCACAGTCGCTAAAGCGAATTGTTTTAAACTATGTTAAATTATCAACGTCGTTGCTGCTGTCACTTTTCACATGACGCTGCACTTGGATGAGTCTGCGATGTCACCGTCGATCCCCTCGATGCGCTTGAGCAGCTGGAGTACAGCGTCCTCAACGCCTATATTCAGCTTGGCACTGCATTCCACGAAGCCCGCTCCGAGGCGCGCTGCCAGCTCCGCTCCCTCTCGGGAGTCCACTTTCCCGCCACTTATCCCAGAATCCCTGAGGTCTATCTTGTTGGCGACTATTACTGTGGGAGCGTTATCAAGACCCAGCTGATCTAGGATCTTGTCACGTATCAACTCCACAATTTCGAAGCTTGCCCGATTCACGCAGCTGTATACAATTGCTACACCCTTAACGCCCATTAGCGATTTGGTGTTAATCAGTGAGAACTCGTCTTGGCCAGCCGTGTCGCATATTTCAAGAGTATATGCGGTTTTTCCTAGCACCACCTGCTTAGTGAATTGGTTCTCGATAGTCGGGTAGTAGGATTCGACGAATCGTGACTCGACAAACTGAACAGTCAACGAGCTTTTTCCCACATTCCTCGCGCCCATAACCGCAATTTTACGGTGCTTGGACAGTCTTGCGTTGGGATCTTCCATTTTGACTTAGTAGACAAGAGCTTTCTTTGGCCGTTTCACCAAGTTTGATGCTGGCTTTAGTTGGCGAAAGATAACTTCTCCTGGCAGTAAATTTTCAAAATTGGAAGTTATATCAATTTGACAACTATCGTTCAACGTTCAACGAAACGCCGAAAAAGCACAAATTCGAACTCTTTGGCTCGACTCAAAACCCACATAATCGACCTTCCCAGCACTGGAACCCATTGGCAAAACTTAGATGTCACAGTTCTCCGGATTTGGTGTCGAAGTCGAACTCAAAGACGGCAAAATTATCACTGGCCGAGTGGCCAAGGCAAATCCCAAGTCACTGACGCTGTCAGACGTTACCTTCAGCGATGGTGGAACCTCCCAAGTTTTCAAGGTCAAGGCATCGCGTTTAAAGGACTTGAAGGTCGTCTCGACCCCGAAACAGGGCAAGCAAGGCGTTGCCAGGAACAGCAGTGCCGGCTCTGTTTCCGGAGCAGCGGGCGCAACTACGCCTGTCACAGCACGCCTAGTATCTGCAGGCTCTAATACGGACTGGCAGGATGACGATGCAGCTACCATCAAGCAGCAGGACGACTTCGATTTTCAAGAAAACTTGCGCATGTTCAACAAAGAGGACGTGTTCGCGAAATTGAAGGAGCAAGACAAGGTTGAGCAAAAATCGCGTTTGGTTTCGCACAACATCAAGGATAGAAAGTTCGACATTGATGAACTGGTCATCCCTGACGCGAAACAGGACAACTGGGACAGCCTAGAAGAAGATTCCACGCACACTGAGTATTTGCCTATCACAAAGTCCATCAACATCACGCACCTTTTACAAAGTGCTGGCGATAACGAGGCTAAGAATGACCAAGTTCTCTCACAATTGCAGCGCGCGCTTACACGTCCTGGCTCTATCAGCAAGCCATCAGGTTTTGTTACTACCACCACGGGCGTTGCTGTGCCTTGTGCTACACCAGTGCAGCTTCTGGAGATAGAGCGTGTATGCAGCGACAGCTTTGGATTCACGTCCAAAATGGCTATGGAGCATTGGGCTGTCCATATGTCACTGTTTGTGAAGCAGAAACTTGGCGGCAGGGTCCGTCTTCACGCGCAAAACACAAACCCGCAGCCTCTTGTTGCTATACTGGCAGGTGACAATAGATGCGGCGCCCGTGCCCTGGCTCTAGGTCGCGTGCTATGCCAGTCATCACTGGTGCGCGTGCTGGTTCTATTTACGAACACGCCGGAAGACCCCGAGGTCAATGAGCAATGGCAGCTTTACCAGAAAAGTGGAGGGAAGACAGTGGAGTCCCTACAGTCCCTGAAAGCTAACCTGGAGAAGTTGAACTCGCCCGTCGAGATTGTTTTGGACGCTATGCAGGGCTTTGACCTCAATCTTCAAGATCTGTGCTCAGACGCAGCTGATGAAGCACGCCTAGAAGACATTATTACTTGGTGTAATGCTCAGCAAGCGGTGTGGTCGCTAGATATTCCTAGTGGGCTTGATGCAGGCAGTGCCATGCCCAACTTTAGTGCGCACGTGAACGCCAACTCGGTCATATGCTTGTGCTGGCCGTTAACGGGTGCTTATAACCTAAGGGTTCAGTTCCCCAAGCACCCACCAGAGATCCATTTGGTTGACTTGGGAGTCCCCCAGGCCGTATACTCTGTACGGAGCTCTCTTCGCAAATTTCAGATTGCAGACCTCTTTGTTACTGAGGGTATGGTTCAGCTGACCTAAGCTCCGCGGTTAGGGCTGAAAGCATAACTACTGATAGTGGCCGCTGGATTATGTTTAATGGTCATTTGCTCTTAGTGAGAAATCCGTGAGACCTAGCAAGAATATGCATAGTGTCTTTCACAGTGACGTGCACTCAAGAGAGTTTGCAAGAGCTATATGCTACATTCTAGTTGGAGCACCGAGTAATCCATACCGTTCACGGCTCCATATCCCTTCCATGGACGCATCGTTTTTGCGAATTGGAAACTATCGTGGTAAATTAAATAGCGGCCATGCTCTTAACCGAGCTACAAAATAACCAACGCAAGACACTACACTAACCTGATTATTGGTTCGCATCAATAACAGGGATAAAGGAGAACGGACGAGAAGTAGGCTACTGCGCTCGACTCATCCCTTCCTCAAGCCTCAGTATCATGTGTGTCGTAATTAACGAATGTAATTATCAAAATTTTCATAAAAATTTGGTAAACGGTGGGTGGGGCTCTTAAACAAAGCGAAAAATCCCTTAAGGAGTTCCGAATAAGTTGTGAACATAGTTACTTAATCGAGGGGATTTGACGATTTAAAAGGCGTGTGTGAGTGTTCATAGCGTTGCATTGACGGCATTTCGAATTTGTTCGGTACTCGGCGCGTATTTATAGCGAAATATCGAGCAATTTTTTCAAGTGTTAGCGAGCGCACTATTCTGACAAGTTTCAGCAATGGGAGCGTGTTGTAGCTGCTTAAATGAGTCTAGAGACGATGCGAGCGTGCTTCCGATAGCGGATAACGAGCGGGAGGCGGTTACGTCGCTTCTGGGGTATCTTGAAGACAAGGACCGGTTTGATTTCTATTCGGGGGGGCCCCTCAAGGCACTGACTACATTGGTTTATTCAGACAACCTGAACCTCCAGCGGAGTGCAGCACTAGCATTCGCCGAGATTACGGAGAAGTACGTGCGGCCTGTCAACCGCGAGGTTCTGGAACCCATCCTTATATTGCTGCAGAGCAGCGACTCGCAGATCCAAGTTGCAGCGTGCGCGGCGTTAGGCAACCTAGCTGTGAATAACGAAAACAAAATACTGATTGTCGACATGGGCGGTTTGGAGCCTCTGATCAATCAAATGATGAGTAGCAACGTTGAGGTGCAGTGTAACGCAGTCGGCTGCATTACTAACTTGGCCACGCAGGACGGTAACAAGGCCAAGATTGCGACTTCAGGTGCGCTAGTGCCACTCACAAAGTTGGCGAAGTCTAAAAACATTCGCGTCCAGCGTAACGCAACAGGAGCGCTACTCAACATGACACACTCTGGAGAAAACAGACGCGAGTTGGTGAACGCGGGAGCGGTTCCAGTACTGGTGGCTTTGTTGTCTTCTGTGGATGCAGACGTTCAGTACTACTGTACCACTGCGTTGTCAAATATTGCTGTTGATGAGTCGAATAGGAAGAAGCTCTCCCAAACGGAGCCAAGGTTGGTTTCAAAACTGGTTGCGTTGATGGATTCCCCATCAGCCAGGGTAAAATGCCAGGCAACGCTGGCATTGAGAAACCTGGCTTCCGACACAGGCTACCAGCTTGAGATTGTTCGCGCTGGTGGACTGCCCCATCTGGCTAAACTAATCCAGAGCGACTCGATGCCACTGGTTTTGGCCAGTGTGGCTTGTATCAGAAACATCTCTATTCATCCGCTAAACGAAGGCTTAATTGTGGACGCGGGCTTCTTAAAGCCTTTGGTCAAACTTCTAGATTTCAAAGCTTCTGAAGAGATCCAATGTCATGCAGTTTCTACCTTAAGGAACCTGGCTGCTTCGTCCGAAAAGAACAGACAAGAATTTTTTGAGAGCGGTGCAGTTGAGAAGTGCAAAGAGCTGGCGCTGGACTCGCCCATGAGTGTACAAAGCGAGATATCTGCATGTTTCGCTATTCTTGCGCTGGCAGACAACTCCAAGGTGGATTTGTTGGACTCTAATATCCTCGAGGCTCTCATCCCTATGACCTTCTCTAAAAACCAGGAAGTTTCGGGAAACGCCGCTGCCGCTTTAGCTAATTTGTGCTCCAGGATCAACAACTATGCAAGAATCATTGAGTCTTGGGAAACTCCAGGGGATGGTATTCGCGGCTTCTTGGTTAGGTTTTTGCGGAGTGAGTACCCCACTTTCGAGCACATCGCATTGTGGACTATTCTGCAGCTATTGGAAAGCCATGATGAAACCGTGCTCAAACTCATAAAGGGAAACAAAGAGATCATCAAGAACATAAAGCATTTGTCGGAAGTCAACTTTGAGAGTGCGCAAAAGGCTTCAGCTGCTATGAACTCGCAGGCCGCCTCTGGCTCTGGCTCTGGCTCAGATCAGTTTGACGACGCTAGCCTCGAACTGTACAACATCACTCAACAAATCATTCAATTTATAGATTGAGCTCCTCGATGACGAGAGCAGGCCAAAGCGGAGCGAGTAGCTTTGAGTCATCACGACAAATCTTGAAAAAAAAACAAAACTAAAAGAGGATTAATACCTAGCGTTCTCCGGTCCAAAAGTGACGTCTTGTTGAGAATTTTGTACCAAGGTTCTACGAAGATGTTGACGCCAAGCCGCCAGATAGATGCTGGCTGGACGAGGGCAGACTGACTCTGTCCATGTATCATTGCAGACTTTCCAATCGGAACTCATAGCATAAAACAAATTCCACACAATACTTTCATGGCCACTTCAACTGACATAGAAGATGTATATCTATAATTTCAAACCCAAAAATACAGCACAGATGGTGTTCACAAATCAAACATTGGGCTCCTAATACAATGCTGAGGAATATACTCCCGAGCAGCAAAAAAGGTCCTACCCGGATTCGAACCGGGGTTGTCCGGATCAAAACCGAAAGTGATAACCACTACACTATAGGACCAGGTGATTATGACTGCTCTCCTGCAGTCCGGTATAAGTTCGACCTATTAAGCACATTATTTCATTGCGACGAAAGGTTATCGGGCTGATAACAAGACACTATAGAATTTCTTCAGCGCTTCTTCCAATGATCAACATGCCTTCTATTCTTCATTGCAACCGTTCTTCGGACGATTAAGTTGAAGAGCTCCAGCGTTTCCAGAATTGCGTACCTCTCAGCTCTTCATCGTCTAAGTCCAACGACCTGATTATTAGCACTAGCAACCGCAATGAGTCTTTTCACTACTAATGGCATGTTCATCCTAGATGAAATCTATACATCCAAGGAGAGTTTTCATGACGTTGTTGGCGGTGGCGGGATGTTTGCAGTTCTGGGAGCCTCGATTGTAGCTTCCGCTTACGGATTATCGCGACAGCTGCGCTGGATAGTGGACAGAGGCTCAGACTTTCCCTCCAGTGCTACAGACATTCTTGAGAGCTGGGAGACAGGCGTTGTGTACCGAGACGACTCATCTAGGCTTACTACCCGCGCTTGGAACCTATATGGCGAGAACGACCTACGGCAATTCAAGTACTTGTCCGAAAAGAAGCGAATCGATGTCGGCGATTGGGTAGCTGAGTTCGGCGCTGACGAGGTCGCTTCAATGCGTGTTTTTCATTTGCTGTGCGTCGATGACAGGGCGAGTTCTTTTCTAAACAGCCTGCGACCCTACGAAGGCTCTGACGACCGTGTTTTCGTGTGGGAACCGATTCCAGATTTGTGTGACAGCGCGCGTAGGGACGAGATTCGCGCGGTGATGAACCGGGAGGAGACGATTGTGGTTTCTCCCAACGCTGAAGAGGGTGCCCGTCTATTTGGGGTGCCTGAGCCTCTGGATCTGGAACAATGCGCCAATCTACTGGGCAGATTTGATGATTTCGTGAGCGACAAAAACATGTGTGTTCTGCGGTGCGGAAAGCTGGGTTCTCTTGCTCTTGGCGCACGCAACCGTCAGAGCGGTTTACGGCAGGTGGTGCACATGCCTGCGTATCACTCCCGGTCTGCGTCACAGGTCTTGGACCCCACCGGCGGCGGAAACACCTTCTTGGGAGGGTTCTCACTAGGGTATGCGCTCTCTCACGGCGACCTAGCGGTCGCAAGCATTTGCGGCAATATCGCCGCCGCGTGCGCGATCGAGCAGCTGGGCGTGCCCAAACGCGAGGGCGACATGTGGAACGGGAAGACGTTCCTCGCGCGCCTGGATCATTACTTGAAGGAGTTTCAACTAGGATACACTATAGAGGATATATCAAAAGCCCTAGAAGCCGGGGTCTGAGCGGTTCGCATCACTGTGCGCTGCAGGCCTCGAAAAACTCGAGTTCGAGCTGCAGGACCTGCGCAAAGGTTTCCGAAACCTCCGCGTAGTCGCACTTGTCGACCTCCTGTTGGAGGAACTCGCACCAGGTCTCGAAGTGGTCGCCCGCGTGCAAGTCGATCCACGTCTGGTATTTCCAGTGCAGCCCTGCGGCGACAGCGCAGGTCTTGGGCCACTGCAGGTACACGAGCTCCATGCAGTAGACAAAGGTGATGAGCTTGGCATACGATGTCTCGTCCTTCGCGTATTGCTCGAGCATCTGAACGTAGCGGTCCACCTGAGCCAAGCGCGACTCGCGGAAACGCGCCTGTTCTGCGGCTGGGAGCGCGTCCGCGACCAGCGCGAGGCATTCGTGAAAGTAGCTGTTTTCGTCGTTGGCGAAAAATCCGATTTTCTTGGCGAGCGTCAACAGGCTGTGTGTGTCTGGAGCGACAGACGTGGTCTTGGTGAGCAGGCGAAGCCCGCTCTGGAAGAACTGTAGATCCTGCGCGAGGTATACGTACAGCGTGCGGTCCGGTAGCGTGCCGGCGCACAGTTGCTGAGTGAGCTTGTGGCTGGTAGCCTTCTCGAAAAGGGCGCGGTGCGCTTCCAACAGTCTGCTAGAGGTGGACATGGTTTGCGGGGTGGGAAAGATTAATTGTCGTCCGAACAATGGCGCGACGACGCCGTTGTTCCCCTTTATATACACGTATTTTTTGACATAAACGATAACCTTGTGCTGCGATTCTTGCAGTTTCCTTATGCAGAGCATGCGCGCACGCGAGCGTCCGTAAGCGCATCACGTACCGCATTCTGGTGCCGAACACCGGGCAATCCCGCACAGGTGATCTTTTTGATCCAACTGGACAGAAGCACTGCCAGAAGCGGGCGAGCACGGTTTTAGGCGCTTCTAGCGGCGTGCGCCGCTTAAACCACGTACATCCGACGGGCGCGCACTAAAGCGTCCACGCGAAGCTCCTCCATCTGAATCGACGCGATCGTGACTCTTGGCACGCTCATGAGCCCGAGCTTGCGCCGGCCTCCCGCTGTGATTTCCTCCACGTTGTCCAGTAGTAGATTCAGCTCCGAGTCTGTCGCGACCAGCACCCCGACGAGCATGCGCCTGCGCGTCACCGTCACGTACAGCAGCGACCCTATGTAGTCCGAGAAGCCGAGCTCTTCCATGCCTGGTTTCCGCAATCTAGTCGACAATTGCGTGCTTGTTTATGGTTTCTCGAGCTCATCGCGTGAAGGGACAACTTTTCACTATAGGAAGAGCTAATTTAGTTGTGCGAAAGCGAGAGAAAACCGCAAGGAAAGTATGTAAAGAACGCACCGCACGCGCAGCAGGCACTCTGGGCGAGCCAGAATCAGTTGGATGCCACCAGGGGCCTCGCCCGCACCTTGCTGGCTATCGCAAGGCCGTGGCAGCAGTAGAAACAGCCCGAGTGTGTGTCCGTACCTAGCGATCACGATAAATGCCAAAGTTTCCTCGAGTATGGCCATCGGGAGCGCTTCTATCCACCACATAACCAGAACGACAACGTCAGATAGCTGGCCTCAGGACGCCGAAGCACACGATATCAAGCATGACCCAGAACAACAACGTGACTCTGAAGACGCTGACCGCGCACGAGCTGCTCGCGGCGCGCGAAAACATGTGCGAGGCGCTCGGGCTCGTTGACGACAGTGAGCGGCGCGAGGTCGTGGTAGGCCCAAGACGCGAGGAGGAGCTGAGCGCACTTCGCGCACGGCTGGAGGCGCTGCGCGAAGATGTTGAACGCGAACGCGGCTCCCAGGCGTGAAGCGCGCGGGTGCGCGCGACGCGTGAACGCGCAACGGCGCACAACGGCGCACAGCACACAGCGAGCCCGGAGCGTGTGTGAACTGATTATTGCAAACGCCAACAGCGTGGACAGCGTAGATGGATCAGCTGAGCTCGCCGTGCCCGTTGAGCCTCCACGCTGCGCGGCGCACCGTACGACGGTACCCGGCCCTCCCCCCAGCACTTAAAGCTTCTGGTGCCCATCGGGCCCCCCGGGCACCGCGACCTACCACGCTTACACACAAGCAGGACACAACCCGCGCAGGATGAGGTATGTGATACACTTAGGTGCCGGAGCGGGTGCGCGCGCAGTGCGCGTGCGGCCCTTCCAGGTCCCATCAACAGCGCACTAACCGCGACGCCGCTACAGCAACTCGAAGAGGAGAATCGAAACAGACGTGATGAAGCTGCTGATGAGCGACCACGACGTAGAGCTCGTGGACGACAACATGCAGGAGTTCCACATCAAGTTCCGCGGCCCCCAGGGCACGCCCTATGAGGCCGGTGTGTGGCGTCTGCACGTCGAACTCCCGGACAACTACCCGTACAAGTCGCCCAGCATAGGGTTTGTTAACAAGATCTTCCACCCGAACATCGACGCCGCGTCCGGGTCGATTTGCTTGGACGTGATCAACTCGACGTGGAGCCCGCTGTACGACCTGATCAACATCATAGAATGGATGATTCCGGGGCTGCTGAAGGAGCCCAACGGCAGCGACCCGCTGAACAACGAGGCTGCAACGCTGCAGCTTAAGAACAAGGAGCTCTACGAGCAGAAAATTCGCGAGTTTATCGACAAGTACGCGACCGAGGAGCGATACCGCAGCATGTTCGGCGTCGGGGTGAGCGACGACGACGACGACGACGACGACGACGAAGGCGACGAAGACGGTGGTTACGAGGACGATGACGCCGACGCCGGTAATGACACGGCCGACGAGGCCACGTTCGGCAACTTGTCAGACGCGGACTTCAGCGACGAGCTGTCGAACATCGAGATCAGCGACGACAACGACAACGACGACAACGAATGCCTTGACGATGCGGGCCTCTCGGACGCGGGCCTTGACGAGTGACACGCGCTACACGCCTGGCTCGCTTATGCGAGACCCCCGCCACGCTCGTATTGTCCCCAGCTCACTGCCCAGCTCCTAGCGCCCACCCGCGGCCCTGCGACCCCTGCCTTATCTACTTGGCTACATATCTTGCGCCTTTGGGTGCTTTCAGGCTTCTCCGGCGCGCTCATTGGCCTTGATGGCACGTTTTCTCGACCTCGCTTTCTAATCCTCACAACATAACAAGGGGCAGGCTGCTACATACCTTACAGAAAACATATATAAACAGAGGTTTCGAACGTTCAACACAACGGGATATGGGGACCAGGGCCCGCAAAGCAGTAGCAGCGATTCTCTTCTTGAGCATTCGTTAGCATTTGGTCAGCATTTAGCCACATCCAACATAGCAACAAGCAGCAAGATGGGAAGTGTGCCAGAAAACGTTAGACCCGCTGTCGAGCTGGACCCATGGCTCGAGCCCTTCGCGGCGGTGCTCTCAGAGCGCAGAGAACTCGCAGACAAGTGGGCGGGCGACATCCGCGGTAGCGCGAGTGCTGGCCGCGAGCACACGCTTGCGGCTTTCGCTCGAGATGGGTACCAGCGGTTCGGACTGCACGCGGACACAAGAACCAAGGAGATCCGGTACCAAGAGTGGGCACCCGGTGCGCAACGCGCGTTCCTGGTGGGTGACTTCAATGGGTGGAACACGGAGTCGCACGAGCTGACGCAGAGAGACCAATACGGAGTGTTCTCGACTACAATCGCACCGCTGGCATCGGGCGAGTTCGCGATCCCGCATGATTCGCGCGTCAAGGTCCTGTTGGTACTAGGTGATGGAACGCAGCTGTACAGGCTGCCCGCGTGGATTACGCGGGCGACGCAGCCGGACAAGGATACTGCGCAGCAGTACGGCCCCAGCTACGAAGCGCGGTTCTGGAATCCGCCCACGCAGTACGAGTTTCGCCACGCACGTCCGCGGTTCAGCCGCAGCGCGGACTCTTTGCGCATCTACGAGGCGCACATCGGTATCTCCTCGCCTGAGCCCAAGGTCGCTTCATACCGTGATTTTACAGCCAATGTGCTTCCCAAGATCCGCGAGCTGGGCTACGATGCAATTCAGCTCATGGCCATCATGGAGCACGCGTACTACGCGTCGTTTGGATATCAAGTCACCAATTTCTTCGCAATCAGCTCGCGGTATGGCACACCCGAGGACCTGAAGGAACTCGTGGACACCGCGCACGGCATGGGGCTGCTGGTCCTGCTCGACGTCGTGCACAGTCACGCGTCTAAGAACGTTGAGGACGGCCTCAACAGGTTCGACGGCACTGACCACCAGTACTTCCACTCGCTATCGTCCGGCAGGGGCGAGCACCCGCTGTGGGACTCGCGTTTGTTCAATTACGGGAGCTTCGAGGTTCTACGGTTCCTGCTTAGCAACCTCGCCTTCTACGTCGATATCTACCGCTTCGATGGTTTCCGCTTCGACGGTGTCACCTCTATGCTCTATAACCACCACGGGGTAGGCGCTGGCGGCGCCTTCAGCGGCGATTACAACGAGTACCTCTCCAAAGAGCGGTCTGATGTCGATCACGAGGCCCTCGCGTACCTCATGCTGGCTAATGACTTGGTCCGGGAGCTCTTACCAGAAAGCGGAGTCACCATCGCCGAGGACGTTTCGGGCTATCCTACGCTCTGTTTGCCCCGCGCAAGCGGCGGCGCAGGCTTCGACTACAGACTTGCCATGGCGCTACCTGACATGTGGATCAAACTTCTGAAGGAGAAGAGCGACGACGACTGGGAGATGGGCAACATTGTCCACACCCTAACGAACCGCAGGCACGGCGAGAAGGTTGTCGCCTATGCAGAATCCCACGACCAAGCCCTAGTCGGCGACAAGACCCTCGCCTTCTGGCTCATGGATGCGGCAATGTACACAGACATGACTGTTTTGAAGCCGCTCACCCCTGTTGTGGACCGCGGCATAGCGCTCCACAAGCTCATCCGCTTGATCACGCATACGCTCGGCGGAGAGGCCTACCTCAACTTTGAGGGTAACGAATTCGGCCACCCGGAGTGGCTAGACTTCCCGAACGTGAACAACCACGATAGTTACCACTACGCGCGTCGCCAATTCAATCTAGTCGACGACCACCTCCTCCGCTACAGGCACCTTTACAACTTTGACAAGGCCATGCAGCTGTGCGAGCGCCAGTTCAAGTGGTTAAATACGCCGCAGGCGTACGTCTCGTTGAAGCATGAGGTGGACAAAGTCATTGCTTTCGAGAGGAATGGGCATCTTTTCATATTCAACCTCCATCCCACCCAAAGCTTTGCAGACTACAGGATTGGAGTCGAACAGAGCGGCTGCTATCGCATTGTGCTCAATAGCGACCGTCCGGAGTTCGGTGGTCACAACAGGGTTGACGAGGACAATTCAAAGTTCTTTACTACAGACTTGCGCTGGAACAACAGAAGCAACTACATTCAAGTGTATATTCCTACCAGGACAGCTCTCGTGCTGGCTCTCGACAATTGAAGGGCAGACAGCTCCTGCTAGTTGCAGAGCGCGCGAAGACCAGTCCAAGTAAATAAGGGAACTGCCCACCACCATCGGGCAGACCCCAGTAGATATGAAAAGTTAATTTTAAGACACTGGTCAGTTTTTTATGATGTATAAACATTTTGGCATCACATGGTTGTGTTTATTTTATGTCATAGCTAGCTATATGCGTAACAGATTTGATCCTAAGGCTAGCAACTACCAAATTCTTAAAAAGACCAGGGGGTAACTTGGCGATGGTAACAGTAAACGCCAGCATAGTGCCCGTGGCGCACACCATATGTGCGTCCTCTGCATTTTTGGTGGCACTAATAGTCGGGTGGAACCTGCATTTCCACAAGATTGTAACAAACGCGCACTACACATACCCTGATGAATGGTTTCCTAGTGTGTCGGCAACAATTGGAGACCGCTATCCAGAGAGATCGATTTTTCAGATACTGATAGCGCTAACGTCGTTTCCGCGGTTTTTATTGCTTCTTGGCCACTATATGATTAACAAGTCGTTGTCATGCTTCTTAGTCGGACTTGCGAGAACTGTGAGCTGCGGCGGCTGGGTCTACATAACGAGCACTGATGACCATGACACACATGACGTGTTCATGATTGCCTACATCATTTTGACGCTGCCTTGGGATATACTAGTTATTCGCAAATCTGAATTCAAAACAGGGAAAATGGCCGCCATGACAGCGTTTTTTGGCACTATAGTTCCGCTCATCTACTGGTATCTACAGCACCAGGTTCATAAGAAAGCCGGTGCGTACTCGGTATACGCTTATTTTGAATGGTCCTTGATTATATTGGACATCGCCTTTGACGCGTTGGCTTACCACGACTTTAAGAAGCTCAGCCTTAACTTGGAGCTCACCTCAGACATTGGGAACTGGTTTTTTATGTTCAAGAATAAGGAAGCATCAAAACCAGAAGCGGTAAGCGCTCTGAAGAAGACCATAGACGAAGAGGTCAGAGATGTTTCCTACGCGCAGGAGTCCACTCAGGACTCGATTGATCTCGACTACATTCCAGCTGGGGAGGGGGATGGAGAAGCTAATGACTCTGACTCGTTCGCTGATGAGAGTATGGGGCTCCTGCAACCTGAAGAGGCAGAGCTGAAAATTATGATCCAGGAAGACGATGAGATCACCTATCTTGCCGGCAACGGTTCTGCTATCCGCGTCCCCGCACAAGATTCTATCGCGTACATTTTGGTGAACTTATTGAACTCCATGCTGTTTTGGACCCTTGTCACCTCCCTGCTTTGTATGGTGTGGTATTTCCCTCTTTGGTATATGGGTATTTCGGGCTATGAAGCCTCTATTTTTGCTTTCGTCTCACCCTTCCTCCTTTATCTGCCATGTGTCCCAATGGTGACTGAAATCTATGGTCCTTTGTTCAGTGCTCTGGTTGGGATTGGTGCTTACCTTGTTCCTCAGCCTGAAGCTAGGCTGTTGACCGCTTCATTGGCTGGTGGCATAACGGCCTTGACGTTTACGAACACCTTGAGGAGCATAAGTAACCAATCATCAACTCACATGTTTGCCATAACATGGGGATTGGGTCTCGCGACTTCTGTCATCCTAAAGATGGCGTTTTTCTCCAATAACCCATTATGGCCAATCTTGAATGAGGAAAACGGCGGGTGGAACAAAACTGGATTGGGATTGATGACCCTTGTCGCAGTGTTCACCCCAAGCGTGAATGCTGTCCATTACCAAAACCCTGACACTCAGGTTAACGAAAAGCCTTGCTTTACGAAAAAGTTGACCGTTTCAGCAGGTTTTGGTGCCCTTATTTTCTCTATTCATCAACTACTCACAGATGCTTCTACTATTATTTACTGGTCATGGGAAGGGTGGAACGCCAACGGCCCACAGGGACCTCTGGCGTGGCCATATAGCTCTTTAACATGTGCTGGCTTAGTAATTGCGTGCTTGAGCACCAAATACATTCTTGAAAAGCCAGTGATTCCCTCCGTCATATTGTGTGTTTCAACTTGCGTTCTAGCATCAAACTCAATAACCGGATGGACAAAGTATATTTTCGGCGGTTTAGTGTACGTCTTCGGGACTATTTGGATGGTACCCATGTACTTTTCCAAAATGAATGTCATTAAGAGCCCTGGGGCCTTTGGTTTTGCGTTTTTTGTCTACTTGATCCTAATTTTGGCGCATGTTTGGACTGTAGCCTACGCATTTGTTCCTTTTGGTTGGGTTTTGCGTGAGAGAATCGGAATTGTTCTATCTCTGACCACCAGCATGATTGTTATTGGTGGCTTATTCGGCGTGGAAGAAGCATCGGGGGCGCGTAAGATCAGCAAGAAGTTCTGGACACGTATTTACTTTGTTGGCTTTGTTCTACTGGCCTCTATTGGGGGTATCACCTATAACCTTGCACCCACTGGCGTTCCTACACCTTACAATATTGAAGACAACGTGATAACAGCTGGTATTTGGACCATTCACTTCGGGCTGGATAACGACTTGTGGTCTTCCGAGCAAAAAATGATTGATCTTATTAGGGATATGGAGCTAGACGTTGTCGGCTTGCTTGAAACAGATACGCAGCGTATCACAATGGGCAATAGGGATCTCACGAGTAAGATGGCACATGACCTGGAGATGTACGCCGACTTTGGGCCAGGACCAAACAAACATACCTGGGGCTGTGTTTTGCTTTCTAAATTCCCTATCATCAATTCGACACATCATTTAATGCCCTCTCCAGTTGGAGAGCTGGCGCCTGCCATTCATGCAACATTGAAAACTTACGACGACATTTTGGTGGACGTTTTCGTGTTTCACGGCGGCCAAGAAGAAGATGAAGAAGACAGAAGGCTGCAAAGTGAAGAACTGGCTAGACTAATGGGTAACACCGACCGTCCTACCATCTTATTGAGTTACCTTGTCACTGACCCTCACGAGGGTAATTACAACAACTTCGTCAGTGAGAAGTCCGGTATGCATGACATCGATCCTGATGATGACGACAGATGGTGTCAATACATTCTCTACAAAAAGCTTGGGAGAAGCGGATACGCGCGTGTCAGCCGTGGCTCGGTCACGGACACAGAATTGCAAGTCGGAAAATTCAAGGTTCTTGACAACGAGGAGCTGTCTGCTTACGGCGACTCAATCTACGACTCCGTCCTTTTAGAGGACGGAGTAGAGGTCTCCGAGGGGTTAAAGTTCCCAGACAAGTTCAAGGGTGAGGGCGAAAGAGGTCATTATTACCATGTATTTGACGAGCCCAGGTACTACCAAACCCCGTGGGAAATATAGTACGAGGAAAACAGCCGATTGTTTCCTCTCGCAAATGAGCCGCCAATCATTGTGAAGGTGGTTCTTCTATGTAATCTGCTACATCTATTTCTTCAATAATCAAGTTAGCCATATGTTGATCACGACTTAAAAAGGGCATGTCAGAGACGTCCTCCAAGTTAATGTGTTCTACTATGAGATTCCCAGTTGCGTCACGCTCTTTCGCAGCCATGAGCACCTCGCGTAGGCGACTACACCTTGTGACAATTTCGGGGCTGTGTTCGTTGAGGTTCGCCAGAACGTAGTTGCACTTTTCCAAAGCCAGTTGACTATACTCTGGATCTTTGGCGATGGCGTTATAGTAGCCAAAAAGAGCAGGCGTCAACCGCACAGGTACGACAGTTATGTCTGTAAAACTATCCAGAAACTGCCGTAGCAGATCTCTAGGAATTGCATTCATGAACCCGTTCCTGCTGTTGGCCATAAGCAAGCATAGCATGTGGAAATGAAGATATCAATTTTGCATTATTTCGTTTACAATTATCAACTACCGTTGGTTCAACTTGGGATTTTGGAAAAAACGACGACAGCGTCAGCGCGAGAGTTGAAAATACCTAGATTAAACCTGTACAAAGAAGTTATGATTAAATAAAAAAATAATGAATTATTGCATTTTTAAAAATGGCTGTGAACGTTAAAATCCAAAACTGGATGCATGATTATAATGTTGATGATGACAATGATTGTGTCTGCGTGAGACTTTGTGTCTTTTTGGTTTCAGGTTTTCACCTGAATTATTAATTACCCCCAGCATAAGTGAGAAGGTTTCCCGTTGCATTTCTCATGACTCCGCACGCGTGAGGCTGTTATCAACGCTACTCTGTTGCTCAAACATGGGCTTCTCCTCTGGAGTAGAGTTTTCGACGTGCTGAGATCTACCCATTAGGCCCAGTTTGTTGCCCTCTTCGTCCTGCACCACAGGGACGTCGGGCACATACGAGGCTGTCTTCCACGCAGGAATGTGGTCAGCCCACATTTGATCGATTTCCTCTAGTGTCTTGCCTTTGGTCTCGGGGAACATCAAGAAGGTCTGGATAGTCAGGGCGATGGAAAACACGCCAAAGATGATGTATGTTTTCCAGGTAATGTTCTTAAAGGCAGAAGGCACGAACATGGCTAGCGCGAAGTTGAAAGCCCAGTTGACGGATGCGCAGAAGGCGGAACCTCTGGCTCTTTCAAAGTTGTTAAAAATCTCGGAACAGTAGATCCAGATGCCCACTCCCCAGGAAGGTGCGAAAGAGCATACGAACAAGTAGGAGGCGGCAATGACGCCCTTGGCAGCCGGTTTTTCGCTATCGGGGATCCTGATTCTCACCGTATCATCGCCATCAAAGCCGTTGGGCTCAGGTACGGAGTAGTCTGCCAGCAAACCAGCCACGACGAATAACCAGATAAACATAAAAACGCCGCCAACCATCAGGACGGGCCTCCTGCCGATTTTGTCAACGAGGAGCAGAGCAGGAATGGTCATCAAAACGTTCAGCACGTACTGAATGGAACTGGACACCAGCAGCGTGTTGCCCGAATAGCCGGCCATTTTGAAGATGTAAACAATGTAGTACATCATGACGTTCATACCGCACAGCTGCTGCCACATCTGGGCGCAAACGCCGACGATGGTTTTGTTGATAGTCTTTTTGCGGAACAGCTGACGGAACCCAAAGTGGGCAGCCTGCTGGTCGATGATAACCTGTTCGCGGATCTCCTCGAGCTGCAGGCGCACTTGCGGGTTATCGAGACTGCCTTTGGCGCCAATACGCGCGACCACCTCGCTGGCCTCTTCCCAGCGGTCGTGGTTGGCAAGCCACCGAGGCGACTCAGGCAAGAAGAAGGTGAACAGCATCAGCGCAAAGCCGGGCACCATCTGCAGCCCCCAGGTGATACGGAACGAGGCCGTTCCGTCAATGAAGTGGCAACCGTAGCCGATGTAAAACATGATCATGATGCCCAGCGTGACGCTGAACTGAAACAGACCGCACACGGTGCCGCGGATGTCGGGAGGCGCCACCTCAGAGCAGTATACGGGCGCAACCGACGAACCGAACCCGACACCCATGCCGCTGATTACACGCCCCACGATTAACATGCCCTGGTTCTGCGCCGCGCACTGCAGCACCGCGCCCGCGATCCACAGCGCAGAGCAGATGTGCAGCGATACGCGCCGTCCGTACGCGTCCGTAAAATTGGGCGATATCAGCGACCCCAGCAGCGACCCGCCCGACATCGACGCCGTGATCCCGCCCTGCGTTGTCGAGTCCGGGTTTTTGAAGTATTCTCTGTACTTGTCCGTCCCGATCATCGACGACATCGAGCTGATGTCGAACCCGAACATCAGCCCCGAGATACACGACACCATCGCCACCACGTACACGTTGTACACCTTGGGGAACCGGTCGTACAGCGCGCCGCGGTATTTGACGTTGCGCAGTAGCAGCGTGTCCATATACGACTTTGACAACATAAATTCTAACTATTTGATTTGCTTAGTAAGGGTATCTTCGAACTTAGTACCTGTGATCTCTCAATCCTAGATCTGTCAACTGTCGAACTGACTAACACCCCAACGCCACCGCCATCGCTGCCTTTATATACTTTTAATTCGAGCGGCTATCCGTCCTAAGTTGCCTGCCCCCCTGTCACCCCGCACCCCTGATGTCCGCCCTTCCGCTTTATCCCCGCCCCTTGCCGCCGTCATTTCTGCGAGGCCCTTGTCCTATTGCCCAAAACCCTGCATAGAGTTCTGCGTGGCGCAGCCCGCATGAAAATACCCCACATTTTGCTGCGTGTTTTCTAACTGGAGGAACGGTGGCGCCACTCATCGCCGCACTGCTGCAAAATAAGCTTTGACACATTCATTCTGTGCGTGGCCGGACAACGGTGGGCCGAGACCGGGGCGCTAAGGGCCGGGGCGTCAGCCCCGGGCAGACGCGGGAATGCGCGGATAGAAGCGGAGCAGGAGCGCGTGCGCGTGGTCCTGGGCACGGTTCTGGGTGCACACGGGGCGCGCACAGGGCGCTAAAATGTCCACAGGCACGGTGTTAGGGGTCGACGTCAGAGGTGACCATACCATTGCACCGAAAGCTGGCGCGGTGCGAGGTGAGGTAAGCACGAACACGGCGGAATGGAGAATTCGTGTGTCACGTGCGTATGTCACCTTAGACGCATAAATTGTGTCATTGGAGACGTGTGAGTGTTTCAGCACGTGACTGTATGGCACCGCACGTTCCCGCTCTAGGAGTGCTCATCCTTCGCGGCGTGCTCGAGATGCGCAAGAAGGCTCTTCGCGCGCTCAACTTGGTGCGCCGAAGGTGGTGCCACGGTCTCCGTAGCGGTAGTAGTAGCTGTGTCTGCAGGTGCCTCCGCGTCCGTGCCCTCCTCCGCTGTCTCCTTTTCCTGGCCAGCGATCGCTTCGGCACGCGCAGCTTCTGCGGCCGCTGCCTTCTCGTTCCTGTCTAGAAGCTCGCGGCACGCCTGCTCGAGCCCTGCGCGCGCACCGCCCTTCAAGTCTTTGAAGTACGAGTACAGCAGATCGTCGTAGCACGCAGGAATCTGGACGTCGTCTAGGATGTGCTTGAGAAGCCAGTTTTGCTTCTGCTTGGAAAACTTCCACACACTGACCACCTGGGCCTCAGCGGAGGCCTCCTCCGCTTCCTGTGCCTGTGGGTCACCGAGTTGGGCGCGAACCGGCTTGTGGTCGTACACCTCCGCAGGGAGCGTGCCGACCTTCTCTCGGTAAAAGTCGATAAGGTATCGCAGCTGGTCCTTCAGGACTTCTTCCTTGTGCAGGTTCCTCTCCTCGCGGGGCAGCTTGTCCTTCTTTTGCTTCTTGTTTGGGTTCGCCGCCTTTTTGGTCTTGCCGCCCTCCGGCTCACCTCTGATGATTCTTCTCTTCTCGCGCTTGCTCAGGTTGGCCGTCGCCAAGTGCGTGGTGACGTTCAGGGCAGTCTCATCTGGGGTATCCTCTGAAGTCTGACTCTTGATAGCGATTCTCTTCCATGCCGGAATGTGATCCATGGTGCTTTAAACGTGTCTTGGAGCTGGATCTTCCTACGCGATGAGCTGGTTGTTAATCTTGTGCAGATGCCCTTTCGTGTGAAAAATTTCGATGCCTTCCTCTTCGAACAAATTTCTCATCTTAAATTTCGCGACTATAAAAGAGAGGGCATTTTTCGCACTCATCTCATGCCTGCACAACTTTAAAAAACCACATTCAAAACTATTGCGCAAGGTCCGCCTCAATACTGGATGTGGTTCTGTGGCTCTCAGCCTCGGTGGATCATGAACTTTGGCGGGCGCGCATATAACGATGAATCACCAGTTTGAGTCGGTCCGTAAGCTGCGCTCGCGGCATACTACGGACTGATATAGAAGAGTGCTCACATCTCGCCCTGTAGGCCTGAGCGTAGCGGTACTCAGTCATTTTAAATTCTTATAAGATGTAGTTGCTGGTCAGCAAAACTCGCCGGCCCTAAGGAGTCCTGGACCCTAAGTCGACCTTACTTGCTCTTACGACTACTCCTCCCATGTGCTGGTCGTTTTTTTTTTCGCGATATAGAGCAGAGCTGTTCCGCACAAAGGGGAATCAATCAAGGCGCCCCTCTTGCTTTGCCCCTGCCCACACAAACGACAGAGCTTTCATGTCCAACATTATACTCAGTGATTTTGACGAAACAATCACCAGTGTGGACACCATTTCCACGTTAGCGGTGCTACCATATCTGTATAAACAATTTGCTATACCTTGGTCGCACTTCACGGACACCTATGCAGAGGGGTTCCAAAAGTTCAAGACTTCGAATCGCACACTGCCCATACTGCATCCATGGCTTCTGGACCAAAATAAGCTGATCTCCGCTGCCAACTTCGATGAGTTATTCTACTCTGAGATCAGCTACCAGGACAGCGTTCGCCCCATAGAACTAAACAGCGTGAACGAGATGGAAAGATCCGGTGCCTTCAGAGGGATTTCCCTCGAAGACGTAAAAGACTTTGCCACGACTAAGGTGCCTTTGCTACGTGAAGACTTCATCCCAGTATGGAAGGAAGCATCAGAAATGCACATCGTCTCTATCAATTGGAGCCAAGAATTCATTGAGAGTTCACTATATGCACTGGCCTCCTCTAAAGCTTTACGTGTTAGCGATCTCCCCCTATTGCATACCCATTGCAACGCCTTGCAATCTAAGGATGGCAAACTCACTGGTGAGTTCGATAAATCTATTGTAACAGGGGCAGATAAAGTCAGGAAAGTGCAGAGCCTGCTTAAGGGCTTCCCAGTTGGAAGCACTGTATGGTACGTTGGGGACAGTGAAACAGATCTGCTTTCCGCGTTACATCCCGGCATAAACGGCGTCCTCATCCTTGATCCTGCAGCAAACGAGAAGAAGTTCACCAAAATGATGACAGTATTGGGCTTGACGCCGACCCATATAAAAGATTATAGCAGAAACAGCCACGCCGGTATAGCGAAAATTCCTTGCAAAGAAAATGGAGCTTTGTATCTTGCCAAATCTTGGAAGGCTCTGTCTAAACTACTCAAGTAACTTTGATAGATTTGCGGTTCTTTATGTAGTGCTGGTATTCGAATACTTCCATAAACGCTCTTGATAGCAAGTGAACAGGAATCATTCTCTTCTAAAGGTCTTGCTTGAGTCACACTCTTGCTTACGCAGTGATGCCGTTTTCGATCCTTCGCTGTGATGAGCACCCATTCTTTTTCTACTTAAAGTTATCCGCTCTGATCAAAACATTTAAACATTCTCCTAAAATCGACAAACTATCAACATTCTAAAAACAAGATCTGAGACTCATCTAGGGAGTTGCTATATGTACGGGTCTTGCAAGTCCCCTGAAGAAGTTGTTCGTTAATCAGTTAACGAGAGAGCTTGAAACGCGCTTAGAGCTTTTGAACTGTGTTCGCCGGCAATGAAATGAAGCTATTCAGTGGGCTTAATTTCCTGGTAGTTCCCTCACTTGAGCCACCACGGGTTCAGTTTTTAAGAGCCCTCATTGAAAAGAACGGCGGGAAAATTAATGAATCAGCGACGCCTGGATTTATAACTCTCGTGAATGACTCGTTTGTTAATGAGTTTGGGGAGCTTACAAAGCTTGAGCTCTTTCACAGCGAGTGGGACTATACCGATACAATTTGGAACACTATCTCTTCAGCCAATGATCTTGAAGCATATAGACTCAGCTGGATAACTGAATGCTTGAAGCAGCGCAGGCTTATAAGGAGCATTGACTTGAGGGTTTCCGTTTTATTCCGCGAGGATGAAACGCTGGCCTCTACGCAAAAAATACTTGAGGAGGAGCTCGAAGCTCCCGCTGAAGTTGACACTGATAGCGAGACAGACATTGGGTCATTAGACACTGAGAACCATTCACAAGAACCAACGTCCTTGGCTAAAAAAAGTGCTATGGGGCCTGAAATCGAAAGGGCAAGAGGAGAACGGCAGGAAGACATAAACGCAAACTTAATCCAATTTCTCGAGCGATTGTCAAGCAGGTTCCATCGCCAAGGAGACAAAAATAGGTCGCGGTCATACCAGCTAGCTTTGCAATCAATTAAAAAGTATGGGAAACCGATAACGAGCGAAGAAGAGGCGATATCTTTACCTAATATTGGACCGAGTATTGCTAGCAAGATCAAGATGGTATTGGAAGTGGGGAGTTTGCCAGGTCTTCAGCTGTCTGCTGAGCGCGACAGTCTCCTTGAGTACTTTATGAACTGCCATGGAGTGGGCTCCCGTACGGCTCGCAAATGGGCTGATAATGGAGCAAAAACATTCAAAGATGCTTTGAAACTATTTCCCTCCGACTTTTTGTGGAGCACACTCTTCGGATGGAAATATTACGATGAGTGGTTGCAGCGGATACCGAGACAGGAATGTGCTCAGCACCTAAAAATTATTGAAGGTGCGTTAAAACAAGTCGATCCACACGCCCGAATAGTCATGACGGGCAGCTATAGGCGTGGAGCTGAAACATGTGGGGACATAGATATGGTTTTATACAAGCAAGACTGCGATAGTTTTGACGAATTGTCTCGAATTTTGGAGGCTGTAATATTAAAATTAAGCGAAGTCGGTTACATTGTTTGCCCACTGAACCTTAATGAACACATCCTACACGCAATGAGGCCAAGTATCGACAAAGTGGTAGAGGCTGCTGGCTTAAGCTCATATTCCGTCACAGCGTCTAACGGAGCTCTTCACAAATTCTATTTTGGCGGTAAAATTACTGATGAGCAGGGCACTAAACCGGTCTCTGGCGGCCCGCAACTCAAAGAAGCTGACCAGTTCATGTCTGGGAGCTGTTTTGAAAGAAGGTGTCGCAGAGTAGATATATTACTGAGCCGCTGGACTCAGCTGGGCGGAGCAATGATATATTTTACCGGAAACGACGACTTCAATAAGAGCCTGAGGCTGAAAGCCATCGAGCGAGGTTGGAAGCTAAGTAACAATGGGTTATACCAAGTAGCTAAGATTCCGGGCAGTGAGGACAATCTTCTGGAGTCGTTCAGCGAGCGGAGAATACTGCAGTTGCTCGGAGTTCCTTGGATCCCTCCAGAGCAGAGGAATGTCGAAGGTTACATTTGATGTTATCATAAAAAGATAAAACTTTATTCAATGTGTTTTATCAGTTGAATTCGGATGTAATGAAAGATTATGTAGATGAGAAAAAAGTCATAAACACGTTAAGCAGAAGCTCCTACGAGACTCCTAAGCCTTGCTGGACAAGAAGGTAACACCTGGCAACTCCTTACCTTCCAACAATTCCAAAGAAGCACCACCACCGGTGGAGACGTGAGAGATCTTGTCAACAACGCCGTACTTCTTGGCGACGGTGGCAGTGTCACCACCACCGATGATGACGGTAGCACCGGACTCGGAGGCCTTGACGGCGTCCTTCAACAAAGCTTGAGTACCCTCGCTGAACTTCTCGAATTCGAAGACACCTGGTGGACCGTTCCACACGATGGTCTTAGCCTTGGCAACGACGGTAGAGAACAGCTTTCTGGACTCTGGACCACAGTCCAAACCTTCCCAGCCTTGTGGAACACCCTCCTTGTCAGTGACGTTCTTGACTTGAGCGTCAGCGGAGAAGCTGTCACCACAGACGAAGTCGACTGGCAAGACAATCTGGACGTTCTTTTGCTTGGCCTTCTCAGCCAACTTTGGAACGATCTCGGCACCGGCCTTGTCGAAGATGGAGTTACCGATCTCGGTACCCTCCAAGACCTTCTTGAAGGTGAAAGCCATACCACCACCGATGATGATGGAGTCGACCTTGTCCAACAAGTTGTCGATCAACTGGATCTTGTCAGCGACCTTAGCACCACCCAAGATGGCCAAGAAAGGTCTGGCTGGGTTCTCCAAAGCCTTACCGAAGTACTCCAGCTCCTTGGACAACAAGAAACCGGCGGCTCTTTGCTCCAACTCGAAACCAACGATGGAAGAGTGGGCTCTGTGGGCAGTACCGAAAGCGTCGTTGACGTAGACGTCAGCTAGAGAGCACAGCTCCTTTCTGAACTTCTCGACGTCAGCCTTGTCAGCCTTGACCTTCTTACCGTCGACCTTTCTGGAACCTTCCTCCTCAATGTGGAATCTCAAGTTCTCCAACAAGATGACGGAGCCTGGGGCGGCGGAGTTGACGGCCTTGGTGACATCTGGACCGACACAGTCGTTCAAGAAGGTGACGTCCTTGCCCAACAGCTTTTGTAGCTCAGCAGCGACTGGCTTCAAAGAGTACTTCTCAACTCTCTCACCGTTTGGTCTACCCAAGTGGGAGGCCAAGACGACGACCTTTGGCTTTTGCTCCAACACGTACTTGATGGTTGGTAGAGCAGCAACAATTCTCTGGTTAGAGGTGATGGTCTGACCGTCCAATGGGACGTTGAAGTCCACTCTGATGAAGACACGCTTGTCCTTGACGTTCAAGTCCTTGACAGTTAGCTTGGAAGATAGAGACATTTTTAGAGTTCTAAGAGTGCGAATGCTTGTATGAGCTCTGGCCTTAGAAGTCCTGAACCTCTTTCATCGTCCATCCTCAACAACCTCCTGCTTATATACTTTTTCCCCTTGTCGCAAGTATGGCCTGCCCACTCGAACCGTATTGCAATTTTTGCCATTTCCAAGAGTTTCCAAGGCTCACCACCACTCACCACTCTCCTGTTCTGGCGCAGACGCGTCCCCGCCCCATCCGCTACTGCTGGTTCTGATGCTTCTCGCGACGCCTCTGCTGCCACTGATGTCTCCCAATCACCCAACCCTGCTGGAATGCTTACAGGACCAGCCTGAGCCGCTTGTCTCCAGACGTCGCTTTGGAGATTTCTCAGTGACGCCCTATAAGGCCCAGCACGGACATCGAGGCTCTCGCATGCACGAGCGGAAGCCGAACGAAGCCGGGCTTCCCACTGGATGCTGGCTGCGAACCGGCTGTTGAGACACGAAGCTGTAGGGCGTCCTTACCCGGCATGGCGTGATGACGTAAACTAAAGTCCTCTCGGATGTCACGTGAAAACAGTAATATCTGACCATGTGCTCGAAATGCGGCGTGTTCCTTTGGGCAAATACACCGTGGCGCTGCATGCTGAAGGATTCGTCACTCGCTCCGTGGCGGCAGAGTCTCATGACACACGACAGAACAATCGCGGCCCGCGGCTAGAATCGCGAGTCATGGACAAGAACGGATCGGGCCATTGGCTTTTCGATTACAAGCAATATTACTGAAAGAGACGCAGGGCGCATGCTCTGATTTCACCGCAGTCATCGGCTATTGGTTCGTGATTTCAGCGTAGGGGTTTAGCTTATCAGAGAAAATACCTCGCTTTCTGTCATGGCGCACAGAAGCTTGATTCATAGCTTAATATAGTGAAACCGGATCGTTCCCGACACTCTCAGCGTCTAAATCAGACCAATGCCGCTTTCTTCGGGCTTGCTGCTTTTAACTCTGCTCCCTGGCTGGATAACTCAGAACTTGGCGCAGTATAAGTCAACTTAATCGAAGAGTAATCTACAACATAGCATTTGGGTGTAAGTGGCTCCCGAGTTCGCGCCGTTGCACTGCTGCTCTTCGCGGAACTCTGGATCGGTGCAGCGGATGCCGCTGGAGAATGATTGCTCCGCTGCAGCTAGTGTGCTTCAATAGGCTTCGGGAAGTTCCTTACCCAAAAAACTGTGTTGCTGGCCAACCAGTACGATGCAACATGCCAAGGAGAACTTATCCACTGTCAGGACACAACCAAGGAACATCTTCTTGTTAGGAGTCAATAATTCCATCATGACAGCCCAAAGAAAGGTCTGATACTCCTCAATTCTTGAGACTACCTTAGGCTCTCTGAAGCATCAGACAAGAGTTCAAAAGCCTTAGCCGCCGAGATCCTATTTTCCAGTATACTATATGCTCGCTTAGAAGAAGCTCACAATCCTTCACGTGAAAGTAACGATAGCAACATATTTGGTGGAAGCTACACCGGCATTCTCAAAACCCATGTGGCTCATCATACACGGGAGTGTATAGATTAGGTTAGGTTCGCCAATCTTGCGCCAATCCAAGCTCCATGAAATGGCAAAAAGACGGCAAATATGCTTCTGTCTGATATCATAGACCAATATTACAATACCCAGGACCATGATCTGCGATACATGGCCCTTCGGGAGCACATATTAAATGCTCGCGACCGCTGGTCGGATGCTCAACTCAAAGAGCTGGTATCACGTGTGTTGATACCTGCACTTAGCGACCAGGATACGGCAATAGTTGAGCTCGTTTCGACCCAAGTGTTTCCTCATGTCGCAACGCTGCATCCACTGGAAACCGAGCCTTGTATTATAGTGCCGCTTTGCCACAAATTGCACTTTCTTCCGGAGACTCCCAACTCAGTCAGTCGAGAGATACATCCAGATGAGCCACAGGACGGACCCCTGATTTTGCAATCGCTGAGAAACGTGCTTTCTAAATTCAGATCGCCCTTGGTATCACCAGAGTCCCTGGCAGTCTACTGTAATTGCTTCCAGAACATGCTCGAACGGCCATACTTGGCGTGGGAGACTCTTGGATTGCTTATCCAGCTTTCTGAAGACCAGCACGTAATAGAGGCTTGGTATCCTCGACTGTACGTGCTCGCGCTCCAAGATGGCCGTGCAACTGCAATGAATGCCATGCAAGTTGCCACCAGTAGGGTGTCGCCGAGTGTTATTCTGCAGTGTCTAAAACAAGCCGGTCCTTTCACCGAGGCTCATGCGAAATTACTCTCACAAACAACCCAAGAACACCCAGCTTTCAGATTGTGTTACGGCGAGCTTGTCCAGTTGCTTCTACAACAGCCTTTCACAGAGACCGTGTGCTCGACCCTAGCAAACCTATCGGTATGGCTCCAACAGCCTGCCATGGAGCCCGCTTCCCCCATGAAGGCTGCGCTCACAGATGCTCTTTTTGAGAGGTGCCGCATGATTCTAAGTAGTGCGTCTGAACTAGGCCAGCCGATTTCGGAAGAGGAGGACCAAGCACAGGATAATTATTTAAGGCAGCTCTCAGACGCAAGTGGTGATGAGGATAACGATTGCGAGTTTGACGACGAAGAAGATGAAGAAGCGGCGCTGGCTCCCAAACTATGTCTCCGGCTTTTACGCTTGCTTCCACTCCCAATACCGCAATACGTCATTGATTCGCTGGAATCTCCGAACCTCAATGAAGCCGCACTCCTTGAGCTTATTGGCACAAAGCCGCTTGCCTTGCCTCATGTTGTTTCGAAGTTGTCGAGGGCTGCAGACCGCTTACCGGTCGACAAAATGCCATCAAATGTATTGGAGGCGCTTCCTTCATCGCCCCAGGTAAGGCATCGGTTAGCGTTTTTGAACGAACCATCAATTATACCTCCGAACGCACCCTTGGTGTTAGCTAGCGCTGTCCTAAAGGATACGGAGAACATCAATGATAATACCGCGAGGTGCTTACTCGAAATGTTGGACTATCACCTTAATTTGGAATCTGCTGATCTTCAACAGTACCATCTTGCCATCGACGCGGCCGCATCGGCTGCAAAAAGACCTGAAATACACCACTTGCATGATCGTATCGCACAATTGATATGCCCTCACCTCAAGCCAAATAAGGCCTTCATTCGCACTATTAAGGTCGGAAATATGAAGCAGGCCATTGATGACGGTGTGTCGTTTAGGCTAAATTGTTACACCCTACTTCAACAGTTAGACCTATCATACCCAGTGCAATGTCTCATACTACAAGAGTGTGTGGATAGAGGCTTTAAGGATGAATCCTCCATCAAGGAAGCAGCTGCAGAGCTGTTCGCGAAGGTGCTCGAGCTTGCATGGCAGAATATAAGAATCCGTGATGCTGCGTGGTTCGTTGAACATTTATGCCCGCGCGTAAAAGACAGAGTACAGAAGCTTCTATCCATGGAGCCCCAGAATACTGCGACGCAGCATCAAATCGCCGACTGGATGAGGGGACTTAAAGTGTTGGAAAACGTTGGACTTGTTGCTGGTGACAGATTTAGAATCGTTAAAAACGATCTGGAATGTACCTTTATAGACCCCGCAGTATAAAAAGCATGAGCCTCTCAGGTGTCACAGCTTGTGGTTCGATTACGGGGTTTCCAACCAAAAGCACTGTTTGATCAACACTGGTTTTTAAATGACAGGGAATACAGACATCAGCTATTCGTCTTCCTCGGAAGACTTTACCAAACTCGAAGAAGCTCCAAAGTATAGGGAGACACCGGACCTCTTGAATTTTGACCAATGCGAAGCCAATAGCAAGACAAAAAGGGCCAATCCGCTGTTGAGGAGGCGCTCCACAAATTATTCAGATGCTCTGGAATTAGAACGCCACCTACCGGCGGCTATCGCTAACGACCTAAGCGTCATCGAAGGCCGTGGCACAAAACCTATGAATGAGCAGTTTTTCAGGCGTAATCTACAGGAGAAGTCTGAAAACCTAAGAGACGCGGACGCCTTTTATCGCTATGATTGCACTCAAGCAGGTCCAAAGTTTGATTATGCGCAAGGCTCTGACAAAGATTTAGATATAGCATCACAATCTCGGTCACAGCCTCGATCACAGCCTCAGTTACAGGCACCTGTGAACACAAACGGCATAACGTTTTGCAGTGAAGGAAAAAAAAGCGATATGAGTGATCAAAGGAGCTCTCAAAGACCTTCTTTACACCAGCGGTCATCTTCAAAGTTCGAAGACTACAAAAAAGATATTTACGACAGACTACACTTGTTTAATGAATGATCCAATGATGCGGTACAAATACTAAATAAGCTTTGGGATTGCTGGCGATGAATTTTGTACTTACATAGCTAATAATCAAATCGATAATGAATTTCATTGGATCACATTTTTATAAATTAGCCCCACAAAAAAGGCTTTCACCCCTTGAGATGGACGCACTTTGGATGAAGTCGCTTTCCAAAAGGAATAGCTCTCACCGAAGCAACGCAATTCAAGATGCTGAGAATACTTGAAAGTGTTCTTAACGGCTCCCCTTTTTATTCTTATGTTATGGTTGAGTTCGATACCACGCTCAAAACAAGCTTCAATTTAATATTTTTGAGAGATAACTGCACCTGTACCGAGTGTCAGCACCCGGATACCAAGCAGAGGATTATTGATGTATTTGGAAAAAATGGCCTCAAACAAAGCGAATGCCACATCAGGGGAGACGCGCTAGCTCAAGAATATTTCGCTGGTACACAGTTCGAGGTTGGTGAACTTCTGGTATGCAAATGGGCGGGAGGTCATACATCAAAGTTCACTAAAGAGTGGCTTCTAGTTCACTCATATGCGCCTCCTCTTCACCCTTCGAAAGCACTCTTGCCTGAAAGATCGACCTGGGATGCTAAGACGTTTGAACAGCTGCGCCAGGAGCTTGATCACAATAGCTTCCAGCAAATGACTGAGTGTACGCCGAGAGTATTACACAATATTTACGAGTATGGTTTCGCTTTCGTCAATGAGGTTCCTGTTACCTTAAAAGCGACGAAGGAAGTTTCTGAGAGCATTTCTATCATCAGGCCTACTCACTATGACCTAGGGCTTTGGGACTTTACTTCAGATCTGGCAAAAAAAGACACCGCATACACTTCTTTAGCCATCGATATGCACACAGATGGAAACTACTGGTATGAACCTCCTGGCTTACAGCTGTTTCATTTGTTAGAACATTCGGGGGGTAAAGGGGGCGAAACTCGTATTGTAGATGTCGCCAAAGTACTAGAGGTTCTCGTTCACTTAGCAAAGGCAGACGAAAGTTGGAGAGGTACTTTTGATGTGCTTACGTCGCAACCATTATCATTTTACCAAGCTGGCGAGGAAAGCTCTGTTTATACACAGGACCAATTTCCCGTCCTTACCATATCAGAGAAGTTAGAGTTGCTTCAATGTCGTTGGAATAACAGTGATAGATCTCCAAAAATTTCACTCCCGTGCAAATTTCCCACGGGTCAAGTCTATGAAGCTTTGTTTCGATTCAACTCGTTGGTAAATGACCCAAAATACTACGTCCAATTTCAGCTAAAGCCCGGTCAAATTTTAATTTTTGATAACTGGAGAGTACTTCATGCTAGGAATGCATTTAGTGGCTTCCGGAGGCTATGTGGATCATACTTGACTCGCGACGACTTCCTTGCAAGGTTGAGATGCTCTATGAACGATAGAAAAACCGTGCTGGACACAATATGAATCTTTGCAACCCGACAAGAAGCGTGCCTAGTTTCTAGTACACCCAGACGATACCGGAGTCCTGCCGAAACTCATTCACGCCCTAACGATTTCATATTTTAATTTCGAACGATGCTCATCAGTAAAAGGCGTTGATTATAAAGTCTTAGAACCCTAAAAATACTCAAGATTTCGAAACCATATTTCATCATACAAAAACCTATAGATGCCCTTTTTTCATTGATATTTTCCTTTGACATGTGAACGCAATATGCACCTCCTTGCAAACAAAGAAGAAACGTCAATTCTTCTTCTTTGATCTGCCCAAGTGTGCGCTTGAATCAGGACGATCAAGAAGAATGCTTCTATAATCATAGTAGGAGTATTTGCTATTAACTGACCAGTAGTACTCCAATGAAGCCCAGAGGCGATTGCAATGAGCGCGATTATGATTATGATGGATACTAGGACACTCCACTGAGATGAGCATATTTTGTTGATGAATAGCGAAATTTTGAATGGAATCGTTTTCTTGACGCTTGACTCATGGTTAACTATTAGTTCATCAGGACAATGGATGCCTAAGTTTTGGAATAATTCAAGATCCTCTTGGGCGACAGTGTCGTAGTTTTCCTGCTCATGGCTAACAATACGAAAGTAAACTTGCCTTAGCACGAAACCATCTAGAAACCCGATCAACCCTGTGTATGTACCGATGATAAGCCACCAATTTGAGTTCCAATTCATGACATTGCCGACACCAAGCCAAGCTCCAATCGCTGCAGCCGCAATAAAGATGCCAATACCAGTCCCAATGATGTCAGCATACCAATCGATACACTTCTCTCCCATTGACCTTTTTTTCGAGTGGACTGTCACAACATCATTTGGAGTTGTAAAGTCGCCCGCTTCGGCTCTCAAATACTGCTCGATTTCTTGGTCAATATCAAAAACCGCAGCAAGTCCTTTGGTAATAAACTTATCATGTCTAGCCCTGATGTTTTGCAGAAACATAGTACACACAAGAAGGACCACGGCTGTGGCGGTGTTGATGTACAATTGCCACCTATCACTAAACTTTTTCATTTTAGGATTCGAGCCAGATAGTTTCCCTGTGTATGGGGGTTGGTTACCGGCATCTAGGGGCAAGGCACCGCATCCAATCCACACAAAAATGCCAATCCAGAAGATAATCATGAAAGGTAGAGATCCGATGACCTTTCCCGCGAAAGACGATAGTCTATCGTACCAACCCTCAATTGGCAAACCGCCCATGTTTTCAGTGGGCACGACCTCGACATTGTAAGTGCGCGATTCCACAGGCTCCCCTGCTTCTTCTTTTTTGTTTGGTGTTGGATTGTAGGATTTACACAGCCTTTTGAAAGTCCTGAGCCGAGATCTCAAAATTGCGCAAACATTAACATGGTCATGTGCACTAATCAACTGTTGTCTCATCAGCAGCGTATCCCAGATATAGCTTTGGAGCGACTGGCCGTCTTGCATCACCACTTGCCAGTTTTCAGGAGCCTTATACACAATGCCTATGATGATCCAGATAACCATGATGACCCACATTAAAAAGAAGACAATCTGCGAACCGGCAAAAAGCACCACCCTGTCTAGTAAGCGGTCTGACCATCCTTTTTGAAGACCGGTGAACCCGTGGCTGGTAACTATACAGCCTTCCTTCTTCACCTCAACCTCTCCGAGCTCACCAACTGAGCTTTCGTCGCTCTGGGAGTCGACAACCTGAAGGCCGTCATAGAGTGCTTTAGGCTTGTTTGGCTCCTCAGCAACACAAATTAGTGGTGCCCTCTGTGAGACACTGGGCCTCGAGCCGGGATTTGCAAAAAATCTATGAATTCTTCCCATTGCGCTCAGGAATCTTCGATATCCGGATGGTTTTCAAAAACTGACAGTAGTCTAGTCTACTCACTTTTAAGCTCTCAATGAATACTTCCCGAATCCGTAAGCAATGAGAAAAAGGTAGCGCGTTTCATTTGGTTGACACCGCTTTCGCGCGCTACTGAACCACTGAAAGGGTATCACCAGCTATTTGGATCGGAAAGAAACATCATTTAGCCAAACCGCACCCAAGTTTTAAATTGCCCTCTATCCTCTCTTCTTTTAACATCGGGACTCTGAAGCTTCGTTAAGAGAAAACAAGCGAGCACTTTACTGCAAGATCTCAATTCCTCTCTCTGGGTCGATTAAGCCCTCGTAAAACGACTATTACCCAAAGAATAATTTTCTTGAGAATCTTACTGCGTCCGTATTATGTTTCCATGGCAACTAGACTGACATGCCATCTCGAGGCCATCCCTCTGAGTCGGAGTGGTGAGCTTTTTTCTGCGAGAAAAAAAAAAAGTGCGGCAGATCTGCATGCTAGCGCCGCTAACATGGGTTCTCCGAAGAGACAGGAAAGTCCTCGGACATGGAGCGCGCTAGTATAGCTGTAGAGATGCTGGGCGAGACACTAGCAATGTCCATGTTGAATGATTCTCTTAATCTCTGCACATTGGCGGGGTAAGCTATGAGCTTCTGAAGACTTGCGAACGCGACTTGTACCGCATTTGTAAATCTCCGTGATAGTCTGAGGATTGAGCAGAATCTCTAACTACTCAAGACACAAGCGGAAGAGTGGTAATTCCTTTCACGCAAGAGCAAAGCTTCACACATGCACTAAGCGACACTGTCGTACCTCTTCATGCGTTAGCGGCATTACCGTGTTTTTTCGCACAAATCCGTGGGTGCTCCTTCAATGGCCCTCGTTTGTAAACCTGCTTTAGTGGACAGCCTTCAATGATGACGCATGGTTTGATTTGGAATAGCTATGTAGTTGAGTAACCGCGAGGTGCGTGCAATGACGAGAAAACTGCGCGAAGCTCTCCTTTGGCACACCCACAGGAGCTTTTGTGGGGGAATGCTGCAAAATGTGGGTGCAGCGGCAGAATGCCGCCTGATTCTTAGCGGCCATTTGGTTTCTCGTTTAAGTTCAGAAAATAAGCTACAGACCGAAGCGGTTTGCCCAACGAGTATTTCATCTATGTACGGAGAAGCATCTTTCGTAAATGCGTATCCAAAGATACGATGACAACAATGGCACGCAGCATACAGAGCTTGCATCATGAAAACGGATGGTTCAACTATGCAAGCTCGTGGTATCTGCCTGAGCAATCATTCTTTGATTGACTGGCCTAGCTCGTATGCCATGTAGACCTAGGGATAGTGCCCTACTTAAGATTCGGTATTTTATTCTAACTACGATGAGGTAAATGGACTTACCTCATATTTTCGATACCGTCAGCTTCCAACCCCACAAGGAATGTCAATAAAATGACAATGTACTGTTCCAAGCTACTTCGAAGTAGCGATCGATACTTCTATTTTTTTCCATGGCAACAACATCGAACATGAAGCTTCGAAAATGAATCCAATGTGCTCTGTGGTCGTGTTCAAGCCTGGTTTATGTACGTTCTCGAGCATGAGTTTCCCATCGCAGCAGCCGAATATAGCATGAGGGGGTGCCTCGGCTGTTACTAAAGGGGAAACGATGCGCTACGTGTTAGTTCAGAGATCAATTCAAAAATTTCTCAAGTAGCTAAGCTTTTCAAATTGGCGAGCAAAGTCTTGAATTATAATTTAGATGAACCGAGTTTGTGTTATGTTTTTACCATCAGCCGGCTCTCTCAAACAAATCTCTGTTGCTTAATGTATGTGGGATCTCATCTTACTCGGAATGAAACCTGATCATTCACGCTTGGGGGAAGAAGCTCACTTTCATAGGTTCCGCTTGGGCTGTGTGTCTCCAGGTGTATGTGTTACTGGAACCCAGAGTGTCGACAGTAGAGCATGTGTAGTTCTGCTTTTAAAACGTCTTTGAATCGGTGTTGTGTTAAAACAGCTATTCATTTTGTTTGAAACAAACAGTTAAGAAGTTCTGAATAACAAGTCTTGAGTTTTGACTAACCCTTGTGTTGAATGGTAGCATCCATTTAATGGACTTCTTTGAATTAGTGACATTAGCACTTCTGTTCATTAATATCACGTGCGTAGATGAACTCTAGTTAAGTAGTTTCTTTGAAGTATTGTGCAGCACACATCGAAGACCAGGTAAGCTTCAAATTACACACACAAGTTCTCGTATGATCCGTAGCTTAAGCAGCGTACATATTGCATGTTGCCGATTAGAACCATGTGTTTCACGACCACCATTCTTAAGCAGGATTTTAGGCAGCACCAGGAACTATGCAAAAAGGGCTATCTCCAGAACGAATGAACTCAAGCCTGTAACATTCGAGATACCCAGTTATACATCTGTGAGTGATCTCTCTAACATGACGAGCATCAAAATAGAAAAACTGATTCGCGATTTAACGAAGATGGGTTTCACAAACGTAACACACAACTACATCCTCTCTAGAGAGTATGTTGAGTTAGTGCTGTCGAGCTACAATTATAAGGTTGAAGATCAAACATCTTCACTAACACCGGAAACGGTATATGAAGAGCTGAGGTCCTCTGTTAACCCGAAAAATCTCAAGAAAAGACCACCTATCGTCACCATTATGGGTCATGTCGATCACGGGAAAACTACTATTTTAGACTACCTGCGTAACTCTACAATTGTATCGAACGAACACGGCGGCATAACTCAACATATCGGTGCATTTCAAGTTAAAACTCCCATCTCTAAAAGAACAATTACTTTCCTTGATACTCCAGGGCACGCCGCTTTCCTGAAGATGAGGGAGAGAGGCGCAACAATCACGGACATAGTTATTTTGGTGATATCTGCAGAGGACTCGCTTATGCCTCAAACTCTGGAAGCCCTGAAGCATGCCCGTAATTCAGGAAATCAAATGGTTGTGGCGATAACAAAGATTGATAGGTTCTCTAATCCAAAACAGAGAGAAGCGGCTATTGAAAAAGTTAACCTGGATATGATGAATCACGAAATACCCATAGAAAGGATCGGCGGCGACGTTCAAGTGGTTCCAATAAGCGCTCGCACCGGAGAAAATATGGAACTCTTGGAAGAGAGCATTGTGCTTTTAAGCGATGTGATGGACTTAAAGGCAGAATCTGGCCCTCAAACTACCCTAGAAGGCTATATATTAGAAAGCGAAATGAAGAAAACGACGGGGAATGTCAGCACTATCTTGGTCACCAAAGGCGAGCTGCGCAAAGGAAAAGTCCTTATTTGCGGAAACACGTATTGTAAAGTCAGAAGCATAAAAAATGAGAATGGCCAGGACGTATCGAAGGCAACACCTGCTCAAGCTGTCGAAATTACGGGATGGAAGGATTTACCTGGCGCAGGTGACGAAGTAATAGAAGCAAAAAACGAAGCTACTGCTAAAAAATACGTTGCTAAAAGACTAGCAGTAATTCAAACCGCAAGAGAATCTGAAAACGTCGACCGTTTGAATGAGCAGCGCGCGACGAAAGCTTTGTCAAAGCTCAAGAAAGTGAGTGAAAGCGGAGAAGGATTGCAGAACTCAGAAAATGACCCGGGGGTCGAGGAAAATGGTCCAAAAAAAGTCAACTTCATTGTCAAGGGTGACGTTTCAGGTTCTGTCGAAGCGATAGTGGAAAGTATTGCATCATTGGGAAATGAAGAGGTGAAATGTAATATAGTCACAGCCTCTGTAGGTGTCCCGAATGAAAATGATATGAAAATGGCTCGAATCACCGGCAGTAAATTACTGTGTTTCAACTTGGGCCCGTTACCTCATGAAATAGTCAATAATAAGGATGAAATTGAAGTTGCGCAGTTCAACGTTATCTACAAACTGATTGAGGATGTAACAGAAACCCTTACTGACAACTTGAAGCCAATTTACGAAACAAAGCAAGTGGCCTCTGCAGAAATCCGTGACATTTTCAACTTCAGTGTTCGAAAGAAAACAATCAAGATAGCTGGGTGCAAAGTGCTAAGTGGACAGGTCTCAAGAAATGCAACGGTAAAAATCATCAGAGGCGCCGACGAAAAAGTTGTATACGACGGAACCATTTTATCTTTGAAGCAAGGAAAAGAAGATGCTTCTTTGGTGAAAAAGAATAACGAATGTGGCATAACCTTTGGAGATGACTTCGAGTCGTATGAACCTGGTGACAAAATTGTTGTATATGAGAAGGTCAAGGTTCCAAGATATCTCTGAGAGCAGGACTACAATTCACTCTGTAAATAATAACACAAGTTTTTCTCTTGTAAATAGGAAGTAAATAAAATCAATATTTATAATGCAGCTTGTTCATTTGTCTGATTCCCATTGAACCCGAACACATTCCTCGACGTAACCAACGCCATGCTCATCGAACTTCGGCATGTAGTTTTCAACGTCTGTGAAAACGAGTATTGTTCCCCACTCCATACCCTCTGTGACAGAGACCGTGACTTCTAAGTCCATTATCATCTTAGGCATGAGTTGTAGTTCAAAAACTCTCTTAGATGATGGATTCCAGCCAGGGGGAGGAACGATTTTTTCTAAGTCAACATTTGTCGCAGAATAGTATAAAGGCTTTCCTCCAAAGTCGTAGCGCAGCACTTGTAGGGGATTGTATCCCACAATTTCTTGGAATTTCTGAAACACGTCATCGTCCAAGAATTTAGAAAGTTTTTCAGTCCTTGGATCTAGGCTAACGGGCGACTTTACTATTGACTTGTCATCTTCCTCAGAAAACTCAAAGGCGGTCTTATCAATTTTCAAATTCTTCGGTAGTTTCAAGTGGTCAGGAGTCTTGTTCTTGAAAGACTCTTCATCCACATACAGGAAAAAGCCGGGGAACTTGCCCTCGAACTTTTTATCGGGCAAAGCATCATGCTGCTTCCGAGCATTTTTAGGGTTATTGATTTCCTCAGCTGGAGCATCAGTATTTTTCGGTATGCTCTCGAAGGGGTCGGGGGACGGTTGGGTGAAAGGATTAGCGTCCGTCTTTCCGTTGGATACAGAACTAAAAGGGTTAGTCGCGTTTTGGCTTAGATCAAAAGGGTTTATACTGAAGTTCTTCTCAGTTCCACGGTCCTTCATTGTGGCACCTAGGGCGCCATCCACAGCAGATTTCTTCACGCCACGAATACAACGCACAGAGTTGGGTTTCCTAGAGCACTTTGTACAAGTGAACACGTACAAAACTCTTTCGTCTGAGGAATTAACGTTTCGGGGAGCACTAGATTGAAGATTGGTTTTGTTTATAGCGTCTTCAACCTGCTCAGGGTCTAAAGGAGCAAATGCTTGTAGAATGAGCTTCATATTATCTTGTGACTTACAGGCACCACACTTGAGCAATTCTTTCTCGGGGACAGAGTCAGGATGTAACCATATTGGCTCCCCCCCAATAAAACTGTCCTCGACAGTCACCTTATCACTTTCCTTGATCGCAGCGTCAACAAAGCCGAGGAAAACCTGGCTTGATTTGGTACTGTAGTTTTCCTCGGAGTCGGACTCCAGCTCTTCAATTCTGGACATTTGAACCTGCTGTAAAGAAGTCTGATTAATTGTGTTTTTATAGCTTGGAGATGAGCTAACAATCCTGATCAATTGGAAATTTTTAACGACTGCAATAAAAACGGAGAGGAACTGAAAAATAAAAGGTTGTGTTAGAGAAACAGGTAATTGCCAACTCCCGCACTCAATAGAGCATTATGTCGTGAACTAATACACTATGTAATCTCGAAAATGTGTCTATTAATGTTACTACGCAACCATAAAGCGTGCGGATAACCCAAACTGTTTGGACCTGTTACATGTCAATTTACAGCAACTAAATGCACCCCTTCTCCCCTCCCCGTGGCGCGATGTGCCGGTTGCATGGAACCAAAAAATCCCGATCAAAGGCGAAGGAAAGGTACGCTAGGCTTATATAGTTTTGCTAAAGTCATGCACTACCTTAATGGAGGAAATATTCGAAAGATACCAAAACTTCCAAGGAGCGACTAAGTCACTATATGGTACTTACGAACAGTTTGCTTAGTCTATTTCAAAAAAAGGTCGGGACTTTAAGTTAGACACAACCTCATGGATAGAAACGACAAACCGACGTCAAAATATTCTAATGCGACGCTTGCAACCTGAGGTACCCCACCCTAAACATGCGCTACAATGAAGTCAGTTCAAGCCGTAAACCTACAATGTCTTGAAACTCTCTTTATCAGATTTTGGGCCTTCTATAATTTCACCTACGTTAACGAAATTGGCGAAGGCCGCTCGACCAAGAATGTGCGCCTCAAAAAGTTTCTCTAAAGTATAGGGAGGTGGAAATTAGTGTTTACAACCGTTTGTCTTATCTAAATGTATAGGACCTGACAATCAACGTCGAAATTCAATAAAAGTTCTTATTGTTCACATTGAACGTTTTCTTCCAACTTTTCACTCTCGCTGCCTATCGCGGTCTGGCATATGTTACAGCTGTATCAGTGTGCGCGATAGTATTGTGCATCCTTCGTACCCAGCTCTGTGCCTTGTAGTATACAAAGTTTGTACAAGGTTGCATGTCGTAACATATTATGATCTTTGGATTATGATAAGTTGGCGGTTGTGGGCCTCTGTATAGTTGTGACTATTCTCCTGCTAGAAGACACCTTGTTCCTTTCTTCTACTAAATCTCATGCTGTGCCTTGGATGTAGCGGTACTTATAGGTATAGATCCGGAGGCCTAGAACAAGCCCCATTATCTCTGATGTTCCTCAAACCACTAGTATGGTTCCTTCGTAGTCTTGGAACTTTCCGGTTCCATTTTTGTTCATGACAAAGCAGCATGAGTTTCTTACAGTATATATACTCTCAAATACTCAGTGTTTGCATCTTAAAGCGCAAGTGGTTTAGTGGTAAAATCCATCGTTGCCATCGATGGGCCCCCGGTTCGATTCCGGGCTTGCGCAATTTTTTCACTTCTCCCAGGAGATCTTTCAAAATTTTTTAACTTGGATAGACAACATCTTATAAGATGGCTTCTCATCGATCGATGTTAGACGATTTCTACACTTTTCGATAAAAGCCGTTGCCTTCATCAATGTCTAATATCGGCTTAAAAATTCGCCAGGCAGCGCCTGCTGTTGATCAGATTGTTGCTGACTATGCGAAGGGCTACTACAACCATTTACTAAATGCTACTTACGATGCAGTCCAAAGTAAGCAGCTGGCTTTGTCTAAAGAGATCTGTTTTCTAAAGGAGCTACTTGTGAACGCAGGCGGGAATGAGGAAAGAGTTGAGAAAGTTTGTCATGAGATGTTGGATAGCCTTTCTCAGCAATTGCAGGAGAACCAAAGTAAACTGGAGGTGACCGGTGACACTAGTAAGAGGTTGTTAGATGTCAACGTCTTACAGCACCACAACAGCAAAGCCAACATAAACACCTCGCTTGCCAACCTCGGTGTTACAGGTGATATTGAACATACTGGCCGAAACATGGAAACAAGAGTTGACTTGAAGAAGCTGGAAAAAGCTGAAAAGAAGATCGCCAAGAAAGTGGCGAAGAGGAACAATAAGTTTGTTAAGTACGAGGCATCACGCCTTATCAATCAATCGAAAGAGGATGATTATGATTCATTCTTTCTCCAGATCAATCCTTTGGAGTTTGGCTCTGCTGCAGGCAAATCTAAGGACATTAAGGTAGACACTTTCGATCTTTATGTCGGAGATGGTCAGAGAATTTTATCTGACGCCCAGCTTACTTTGAGTTTCGGCCACAGATATGGTGTCGTCGGTCAGAACGGTATCGGTAAGTCGACATTGTTAAGGGCCTTGTCACGTAGGGAGCTGAATGTTCCCAAGCATATTTCTATTTTGCACGTTGAACAAGAGCTCAGAGGTGACGAGACTAAGGCTTTGCAGAGCGTATTGGACGCAGACGTTTGGAGAAAGCAGTTGCTGTCTGAAGAAGCGAAGATCAACGAGAGACTTACAGAGATTGAAAAGCTGCGCAGCGAGTTTGAAGATGAAAGCCTGGAAGCCAGAAAATTGGAAAATGAACGAAGCGATTTAGAAAATCATTTGGAGCAAATTTCTGAGAAATTGATAGATATGGAGTCCGACAAAGCTGAAGCAAGAGCCGCGTCTATTCTTTACGGTTTAGGCTTCAGTACCGAGTCTCAGCAGCAACCCACTAACTCTTTCTCTGGTGGTTGGAGAATGAGACTGTCACTGGCAAGAGCACTGTTTTGTCAACCCGACTTACTACTATTGGATGAACCTTCCAATATGTTGGATGTCCCGTCGATTGCTTATCTATCAGAATACCTAAAAACATACCCTGCCACCGTGGTGGTGGTGTCACACGACCGTGCATTCTTGAATGAGGTTGCTACGGATATAATATATCAGCATAACGAGAGATTGGACTACTACAGAGGACAAAACTTTGACTCCTTCTATGCAACCAAGGAAGAACGTCGCAAGAATGCCCAAAGGGAGTATGAGAATCAACTTGCGTATAGAAAACATCTCCAAGAGTTTATCGACAAGTACAGATACAACGCAGCCAAGTCACAGGAGGCACAATCGAGAATCAAGAAGTTGGAGAAACTTCCAGTTCTGGAACCCCCCGAAGAAGAGAAGAACATTGATTTCCATTTCCCAGATTGTGAAAAACTCTCTCCACCTATTATTCAGTTGCAGGATGTTTCGTTCGGTTTCAACCCCAGTCAATTGCTATTGAAAGACGTCAATTTGGATGTACAAATGGACTCACGAATCGCAATAGTAGGTGCTAACGGTTGCGGTAAGACAACTTTGCTTAAAATACTAATGGAGCAGCTAAGGCCATTACAGGGGTATGTTTCCAGAAATCCAAGGTTGCGTGTGGCTTACTTCACTCAGCACCATGTTGATTCGATGGACTTGAATACTTCAGCTGTTGACTGGATGTCAAATACTTTCCCAGGAAGAACAGACGAGGAGTATAGACGTCATCTTGGGGCCTTCGGTATAACGGGTTCGCTTGGTTTACAAAAAATGCAGTTATTATCCGGTGGTCAAAAGTCGAGAGTAGCGTTTGCGGCTCTATGTCTGAACAACCCTCACATTCTTGTACTGGATGAGCCCTCGAATCACTTGGATACAGCGGGTTTGGATGCCTTAATGGACGCTCTCAAGAAATTCACCGGCGGTGTCTTGATGGTTTCCCACGATATATCCGTAATAGACGGAGTGTGCAATGAAATCTGGGTTTCAGAAAACGGCACTGTCAGGCGTTTTGAGGGTACTATCTTCGACTATAAAAACTACATTATTTCCTCCGCTGGAAAGGCAGGTGTTGTAAAGAAGCACTAGCTTTAGTATTATAAGGTGCTTTATGCAGAGCGTTCAAATATATATATATATATATATATTTGCTGTGATAAAGTATTTACTCCAGTAGTAGTTGAGCCTTACGTTTACTTGTGACGGGATCCAAAACGGATTTAACTTGGACACTCACTTTGTCAAAGATGTAAACATCTTTAACTTGCTTTGTCCCCTTTGGTCGAAAGCTTAACTTAAATTCGTCAGCTTTGAATTGAGCTGACGATTCATCATCCGTTAAGTTCTCTAATCTTATGAGCCCTTCAACACCAAATTTAGGCACCAAGACCACAATACCATTGTGGAAAACCCTTATAACATACCCGGTCTCAACAGACTCATTATTTCTCATAACTTGTCCAACGTAATACTCTATACTAGCTCTTCCCGCAAATTGGGCGTTTCTATGCTTTTTGTTGATGTTCTTGCACATAAAGTCCATTTTGTTCTTGTCACGATGGTTCAGATCGAGAGATTCGTACCCGATTGCAGCAGCTAACTGGCGATGGGCAACGACGTCACAATAACGTCTGATAGGGGATGTAAAGTGAGTATAAATATCAACAGCCAAACCGTAGTGACGAAAATCAGGGTAGGAATAAGCGCCGGCATAGAAGTATTGAGCCGCCATCATACAACGTGTAGACATAATTCGTACCAGCGTATTAAAGTATGGGTCTTCCGGGTCAACGCACCTGTCCAAAGAGTTTGCTAGTGCTTTGGAAGATTCCAAAGAAATAGACATACCTTTCCTCAGCTGCAGCATCTCATTCAGAGTTTCAAAATTCGTCGCAGGAGGCGCAGCATGTCTTCTCAACATTGCAGTTTGTGGGAAAGCCTCATAAATTTTCCTGGCAACAGAGATGTTTGCAAGCAACATAAACTCTTCAACCAAGGAATTGGTGGCAAGCAGTTTTTTGATTTCGACTTCGCCAGGATCAGATGTTTCACTATCCATATGCACCTTAACCTCTGGGGAAGCCAGGTTCAAAGCGCCCGCGTCTAAACGCTTTTGTTTGAGTTTGATCGAAAGCTGAAGAAGGGCTCTCATTCCCTGGGTGAGCTCGTCTGTTTGAGAGGCATCGTCGATGCGAAGCTGTGCTTGCTCATAAGAGAATGCCTCTCTTGATTTTATCACCGATTTCGTAAAGTCAACATTGACAATATTGGCGTTTTCGTCTAACTCCCATAAGACGGAGAATGCAAACCTGTCCACATACGGCTTCAAGGAGCACAAGTTGGTACCCAATAACATGGGAAGCATATCTATACGTTTGTCGACGAGGTAGACAGAAGTGCCTCTTGAAGCGCCTTCTGCATCGAGAGGAGTGTTCGCCTTCACAAAGTGCGTCACATCAGCGATGTGGACACCCACTTCCCAGTTCCCATTAGGCAATTTCTTGGCGTGTAGGGCGTCATCAATATCAACACACCCGGGAGGATCAATACTGCAAATAAGCTTATCGCGGAGGTCACGTCTTTTAAGTAAAAGTTGATCTTTCGCAATGGCTTCGGGACTAGACAAGTCTGTGGGCGCCACCCAATTATCGCCTTCCGCTGGGAGACAGTCCAGCACTTTTTTAGAAAATGGTCTATACTCCACATCGTGTTCCAGTAGTAAAGCTTCTGTTTCTGCTTGAACCGATTCTATTTCTCCCAGTTCTCGAACAAAGTGCCCTAATGGATACTTGTAAGTATCCGGCCACGAGTCAACTGTGACAACAATACGCTTATTCAGAAGCTCCTTCGCACGCCTAGTGCGGATTCTAATTTTTGGTAAACATTTATCCATGAGGATAACAAAGGCATTTTGAGTACCGCCCGTTTGCAAATCAATCGAGGTAGGAGCTATTTGGCCGACATATTGCCGCCAAGAACGCCTGGTTATTGAAACAACCCTAGCGGTTGGTTGTGTCTTGCTTGACTTTTGAGCCAAGATAGCGTCCTGAGCCAGTAGTCGCCGCTGTTTATCAGATATTACTTCAGCCTCAACATTTTCTTCTTCGTCTTCATCTGCATTGTCATTTACATCAAAATGCTCCGAGTCTAATGCGACTGTTGAAGGTGCCTTCCACTCGCCACGCGGCAGGAGTTCAACGACAACTCGGTCGCCATTGAATGCTCTATTCAAGTTCTTTTGGCCCAAGATAAGCACTGGCTTAGAAAAATTTGGAAGAGACACGAATCCCTCCAAAAAGTTATATTCGGAAATCTGCACAGATCCTTGATAAAGCACACCGCTTCTAATACCTCCCATGACTCTTGCAGTAGAATAATACTCTGGAAACTTAAACTCTGATTTTGCCTCAACATCTTTGTCTTTGGACCGATGAACTTCGAGGTTGGGAAGCGCGTCTTTGATACTGTCAGCATTTGGCAAAAGATCCACGTAATCAAGCAGGCTTTTGGCAATTAGTCCGTCTTTTTCGGCCAGCTCTCTGTTGAGTCGGTCATTAGTAACCAAAACAACATTTATCCCAGAAGTTTTTAGATGCTCCGAAAACCATGCGCAGGTACGCCTTATTGCTCTGTCATTTCTGTCGTTAATAGTTTCATCGTTGGATCTTTCCACGTAGGTGAACTCACTAAATTCATTGTGGAACACTGTGAATCGTTTTTTGTCATCGCTATCACGACATAGAGTCCGCAGCCTTGTGTAGACAGGATATGATCTGTTTCTGACTTCATCTAGTACTATTTGAGGGACAATCACATCAGTGAAACAAGCGGGGTTTTCCAGTAGGTCGATAGCTTGTAACACAATGTTAGCGTCTAGTACCACGTAATGCTTGCCGACAGTAGAAAGTTCGCCAGGCTCCGCAGAAAGAACAAATTTTGGTAATTCGTCGTCGGGGCCCGGAGTAGCAATCTCAACGCATTTTTTGCAGGCCTTGGAGAGGCATGGGATGTCAGTTCTCAGATAGTGTTCTCTAACTATCTTCGTAGCGCCTCCGCCACGGGACCTAACGAAAACTTTCTGGGTAACAGTAAGCCCGTCCGATAAACGTTTCCTCTGGATTGCCATCGCGCGTTAATTGGGTCAGCGGTGTTGGTGAGAGATGAGTTGTAGCACTAGGTTCGTGTTGATCATTTTCAGGCCTAAAAATTTGTGCTGCATCACGTGATCAAAACAATTATTTTGTTCCTGTCAGTGTCTAAGCAGCCTCAAATGTGCGGAACTCATTGCTTAGCTGCTCCTGACGTCTCAGCTACCGATATCAGCATGTAGAAGTCCACATGCTTGTAGCTTTTGGGAATAATTTCATCTGCCCGAATCTCGGGAAATTTAGAACAGACGGTCTTGACGAGTTCATCAATGCTCGCGGTTGTGAACTTACCCACAAAAAGCGAAGGCTCTTCTGAGCCTGTTAAAACTGTCTCCTCAACCTGTTGCGAGAAAAAGTTCTCTGGCTTGAACAGCGAACCTTTTTCAGGAGCAGCAAACTTCTCCCGAAGGGATTGTATATACGCCTGTTCGTCGAAACACAACGCCAACCGTCCGAGGCTAATTAAAAACAGCTTCACGAATTTCATCTGTAGTACTACATTTCCAGTGAGTTGTGGTAAAAGGGTAGTTTTTGTCTCTAAGAGGATTTTATGTGTCTGCGCCCGCGAGACGTAATTGCGTCGCAGCTTCAACTGGAAGAAAACGCTATTGAACAATACGGTTGTTTTTCTACACCGTGCGGGCAAAATCATCAATGGCTAGTAGCGGGGTGCGTTCACTATCAAGATTTTATCACGACGACGGACGTGGTGCAAGCAGCTATTTAATATCGTGCAGTATCTCGCCCTCATCTTAAAGCTCAATTTCTGTCTGATTGTCAAGCGATTGTCAAGCAGGCGCGACTACGTTCTCAAAATTTACGCCATTATGCGACCCGTGCTTATCGCACTCCATGGCAATGGCATCACAGCCAGTTCGCTTTAGAGCACATAACCAGAAATCTGACCGCTGGGCTTGATCAGAACTGAAGTAATCCAATTCGTGTGCGCGTGAGCTAGTTCTGGAAACTACCATTACGTAATACTCTCGCTAACAAATGCTTTAAAGAACGAAAACGTGAGCCTGACCCGTACTCCTTGTGATCGTCATGAGCATTACATTATTAGCCTATTTGCCGACATTTCACGGCCCATCATGGGATCCTAGCCGTTCGAAGAGATCACTGGTCCACGCTTGTTTGTAGGACCTTAAGGCTCAATTAGACGGCACTAAGAAATACAAACGGCGTTTTGTCTCGTGCAGGACTCTCTTTCTTTAAATTTCTTTTTTTTTTCATCAGCGTCTGGTTTTCACGAGACCTTCTTCAGCGGATTCTGGCATAGGGTCCAGCTAGCGATGACTACGAATTCATAAGTAGTAAAACAGTAAGTTTGCGAACCAGAGCGTTTGAACATGCTATGAAGCAGATCCTAGAATTTTTGTAATTATATCCGGGAGCAGTGATGCAAGAGGTACCACTCTCTAGATCTCACGACAAGGACATCGAGAGCTATGTAGAGACGTGTGTCACTGGTCAAGAAATTAAGATAGGCGATGGAAGCGAAAAGACGAGCACCCCGTCGACGGTAGTGAACCATCAAGCCGCAAAGCGGAATGTAATACAGCGAATGGTGGATTCATTTAAACCCCCTCTAGATGGCTCGTTCCATTCAGACAACCTGAAGCGGTCACTGAAGGCAAGACATTTGATCATGATAGCAATTGGCGGGAGCATAGGGACCGGGCTGTTTATTGGGAGCGGCAAGGCCCTCGCCCTAGGTGGTCCTCTAGCGTTGATCATAGGATGGACAGTCGCTGGTACGCAGATGGTTGGCACAATCCATGGACTGGGCGAGATTACGGTGCGTTTTCCAGTGGTGGGCGCATTCGCAGACTACGGAACGCGGTTTTTAGAGCCCAGTATTAGTTTTGTGGTGGTACTGATCTACGTTCTGCAATGGTGCTTCGTTCTGCCGCTTGAAATTATAGCAGCAGCGATGACAGTCGAATACTGGGGATCTTCTGTAGCTCCTGTTGCATGGGTCGCTATCTTCTATGCGTTTATTGCTTTGATAAACCTACTTGGTGTGAGAGGATTTGGGGAAGCCGAATTCATCTTTTCTCTCATTAAGGTGGTTACAATTATTGGCTTTATAATCTTGTGTGTGGTACTTATCTGTGGTGGAGGCCCTCACCACGAGTTTGTCGGTGCAAAGTACTGGAGCGACCCGGGTCCCCTTGCCAATGGATTTAAAGGTGTTGCTGCCGTTTTTGTGATAGCGTCTTACTCACTAGGCGGTACGGAAATGGCATGCCTAGCCTCAGGCGAGACGGACCCCAAAGAGCTACCCAGTGCCATCAAACAAGTTTTCTGGAGAATCGTGTTCTTCTTTTTGGTGTCCTTAACGCTCGTGGGCTTCCTCGTTCCATACACGAATGAGAATTTAATGGGCGGCTCCTCGGTAGACAACTCACCTTTTGTCATTGCGATTCGTCTGCACGGAATTAAAGCTCTGCCTTCTATAGTGAATGCAGTAATATTGGTGAGTCTATTGAGTGTCGGTAATTCATGCATTTTCGCCTCAAGCCGGACGCTCTGCTCCATGGCGCATCAAGGGTTGATCCCCCGCATTTTCGGATACATCGATAGAGCGGGCAGGCCGCTCGTTGGAATTCTAACCAACCTTGCTTTCGGTCTGCTGGCTTTTTTGGTTAAATCCAGCTCTTCAGACGATGTTTTCACTTGGCTTATGGCTATTGCGGGCCTGGCTACTTGCGTTGTTTGGCTTAGTATCAATATTTCTCATATCCGCTTCAGAATGGCCATGAAAGCTCAGGGCGTTTCCTTAGACGAGCTGGAATTCGTGAGCGTTGTGGGGGTCTACGGCTCCGTGTACTCAGCAATTGTTAACGTGCTAATTCTGGTTGCTCAATTTTATGTTTCGCTATGGCCCGTCGGCGGCTGGAAAAGCTCTAGCGCCCGCACGCAGAACTTTTTCCAGAATTACCTGTGCTCTTTGATTCTTCTTCTCCTGTTCGTAGGGCACAAAATTTACTACAGGGTATCAACAGGGAAGTGGTGGGGGTTCAAGGCGCTACATGACATTGACCTTCTTACCGATATGCGTGTAGCTGACGCCGAGTTGACCAAACATGAACTGCATGAAAAACGAGCTAAATTGGCACAAAAACCTTTGATTGTGCGCCTTTATCACCAGTGGTGCTAAAACGCATTCTAATTACACAGCGACGTGCAGGTTTCGATCTGCTGTGGGAAAAACACCAAAGACGCCCCCCCTATATACTAAGGTTTTGGAATAGAGAGATGCTATTTTAGGTTTCCTTTTACCAAGCCTGCCAGGCCATTCACTCACTTGCGATGTAAATTCTGATATCTCTGACAGAACTTCGGAAATAACTGCTCAATTGCCCGCATCCGGAGGTTACTGGCTGCTGCTTATTGTTTACTGGCAATCACCAATATTTTGATATTAGGTACGTCAGCATCTCATCAAGGGCTTGGGTTGTTAGCCAATTGGCGGCGCAGTTCGATGTCGTGATGGCAAAGTCACGGGCTCAACAAACATGCGAGAGTGCAGCCGTTGGAGAAGAGTTTAGAATATTTTATACGAACAGGATACACAATAATGAAGCACCGTGTCTGCATATGCTAACATCTAAATTAAGCTTTTCGCGGAGCCTCCGGTTTGATCGGATTTTTGCCTTTCAGGTTTCAGGTTTCCGCGCATTAACGCAGCTCATTTCTAGGCCAATATCTTGGTTTTTTCGAACTTCGCGTCCCCACGTCCGGCGTCCCCGCTTTTAGGCAAGAATTGAAAGAAGAAAGGAAAAGACCGCATCTTCATGCATTCAAGGGGATGCAATCATAAAATTGTGAAGCTCTCGATATATGAATAATGGCTAACTTAAGGACGTTTCTGCATCAAGATATCCAGCTGTTTTAATCGTAATTTATAAAACACCAAGGCAATTCTGTTACTAAGGGTGGCTCACTAAGTTTAGATATCGGCTCGCCCTCTTCATCCACCAACCATGGCAGGCGATTACTTGGGTTGCGAGATCGAAGAAAGCTATGAAATCGGTCGCTCGCGGAGAGGCTCGGTACCTACTCCCTCAAACAACAAGGAAGTCGGCAAAGCAGGAAGCTTCAAGACAGAGACCCGAGAAAGCTTCAGTTTGCGAGACCAAAACTGGGACCTGATGTTAGCATGCTACGGCATTTCGTTTACCGGATTTTTTTTCGGCTACGACACAGGGACCGTGGGGGGTATTACAAACATGCAACCCTGGCTACGGAGGTTTGGTCACTTTGACGTCTCTTCTGGCGAATATTACATGTCCACTGTGCTAATAGGTCTCGTGGTCTCTGCTTTTCATATAGGGTGTATTACCGGTGGGTTTACCATTGCGCGGTTAGCGGATTATATTGGACGGCGTGCACCTATTGCAATTGGATGTGCGGTTTATATGGTCGGACTTGCGATCCAGATGAGCGCCGGGAAAGGAAAATGGTATCAGTTTATGATTGGAAGAATGGTGACGGGACTTACAGTTGGTGCCAACGCTGTTCTCACTCCCATGTTGCTTTCTGAAATTGCACCTCCCAGCATTCGGGGTGCTATTGTCAATTTCTATCAAATAAACATCACACATGGAATCCTACTAGGATACGTCGTAGACTTTGCGACCAAAAATCACTACAAAGATGACAACATGTGGCGTCTCCCACTTATCGGTGGGTTTATTTTCTCTGTTATCATATTGCCGTTGCTTGCTAGCGCACCGGAGTCTCCAAGGTTTTTAATAAAGAAAGGGCGCTTTGAAGATGCAAGAAAGGTATTTGCCAGGCTCAAAGGGATCAATCTAAAACAGGTTGAGGGAAACATGGCGAGTCCTGAACAGGCGCAAATTTTGGATGTCATCAACGAGGAGCTCCAATATCTGAAAGAAAATTATCACTATCAAGAACAACGACAACGCAATGCGTCGTTCTGGCAGTTGTTCTCAAAAAGGTTTTTAAAGAGGACGCTGTCAGGGATGTGTGTCATGGCATTTCAACAAATGTCCGGTATCGACTACTTCTTGTATTATGGAACAAAGCTATTCAAATCGGTGGGGATAGAGGACTCCTACAAAACTTCCATAGTTTTGGGAACTATTAATGCTGCTATGACCTATGTCTCAATGTTTGTGGCAGATAACTTAGGACGCAAAAAAGGTCTTTTTTTGGGATCTCTGTGCTGCTTCGTTTGTCTTTTCACTTTTTCAACAGTTGGTGTAACGACTATCGATAATGCTTCGGATCCCAACTACCAGCTTTCCGGATATATCATGATTGTGTTTACCTGTCTGTTCATTGTATTCTTCGGCTGTTCATGGTCAGCCATTGCACCAGTATTAGTCAGTGAGATTTTTACCCTTGAAATCAAGTCACAAGCAATGGCACTTTCACAAGCTTTTAATTGGGGGGCTAACTTCTTCATTGCTCTCTGTACTCCGATTATTACAGCAAGAATAGGTTACGCATTTGGTTATGTTTTCACCGGGTTCATGTTCATCGCTGTGCCCTTCGTGTACTTCTTCATCCCAGAAACAAAAGGCCTGACGCTAGAAGAAATCGATGACTACTATGAAAAGGAGAACTTGTGTTAGCAGTATTATCGAGCGGCCCTTGTGGCCAGTCAACTGCATAATTAAAACTGTTCTCACTATTCCCATATAGCCAATTAATATCACGTGTGCCAAGTCAATCATCAAACACGCTATCAAGTATATTTTACATACATTTGCCACTCTCTAGTACAGTAATAATAGCCCAGATAGTTTAGCTAACAGGGAACATGAGTCTCGAATGTATGTTGTAGCTATTACGCACATGTTTGTCCACTTTCAGTACTAACTCGAGTATACGTGAAGTCAGTGTAAAGCACTCAGGTAAGGTATACCCTATCTCATTGCCCCAGGATGCGAAGGGGACGGACTTGCAGCTCAAAGTCGAAGAGCTCACGCAAGTGCCCAAAGATCGCCAGAAATTCATGCTTAAGGGTGGCCTCAGTTCAGAAGTACCCCTTAATGGGCTAATTAAATCGGGACAAGTTATCATGGTTTTAGGTACCCCAGATGCCAACCTCGTAAGCAAACCACAGAAAGAGCACAGATTCATTGAGGATCTAGACGAAAGCGCTCAAATGCAACATCTTTCTCAGATGCCTATTGGGCTAAAGAACCTCGGCAACACTTGTTACATGAATTCCACTTTGCAGGCATTGTACCAAATAAAGCCACTCAGAGAAGAGATTCTGAAATTTAAGCCACCAAAAGAAAACCGTTCCGGGGAACAGCATATCCAGCTTGTTATTGAACTTAAACGCTGTTTCCAGCAGCTATCAGATAGGTCTCAAGAATCTGCTACCCCTATACTAATGTTGGCAACTCTGAGAAAATGCTACCCTCAGTTTGCCGAGCGTGATCAGGAGTCCGGCTTCTATAAACAACAAGATGCTGAAGAACTCTTTACGCAGATTTTTCATTCATTGAGTGTTGTGTTAGGTGAAAACCTAATCAAGAAGTTCAGAATTAACTTTCAAACCACAATTAAAGATACTGCTAATGAGCAGGACGTAACAATAAAGGATGATGACCATGACATGAAACTTCAATGCCACATTTCTGGGACCACAAACTTTATGAAGAGTGGACTTCAGGAGTCTTTAAATGAAAGCATTGAAAAGAGATCTTCCGTTACAGGCGTCAACTCTGTTTTTAGCGTCCAAAAAAAAATCACAAAGCTACCGGAGTTCCTTACTGTACAGTACGTGAGATTTTTTTGGAAGAAGTCCACTGGCAAAAAGTCAAAGATTTTGCGTAAAGTTGTGTTTCCCTTCCAACTTGATGTCAGTGATCTGTTGGCAAGTGAGTATGCACAGAAAAAAATCAAGGTAAGAGAAGATCTTCGTGAAGTTGAAAAGGAGAAGATCGAAGACGAGCGGGAGTTAAAAAAGCGTAAGACAAATGGAGGGCCAGCTGATGGCGACAGCCAAGCCTCCATGACACCCAGGGAGATCGCAGAGACAGAAAGAGCTATTGAGGAAAGCACGAGGGAAAGATGGTCCCAGGAATACAAGAAGAGATTTCCCTCAGATCTTTCTCCTGGCGAGAACCCCTCTTGCGTTTACAACCTTATCGGGGTGATTACGCACCAAGGAGCTAATTCTGAGAGTGGGCATTATCAATCGTTTATTCGTGATGAGATAGACGAGAACAAGTGGTATAGATTCAATGATGATAAAGTCTCCGTCATTGAAAAGGAAAAAATCGAGTCTTTGGCCGGTGGCGGCGAAAGTGACAGCGCTCTAATCCTCATCTACAAAGGGTTTGGGTTGTAGTTATTGCACATAGTTATTGCACATAGTTATTGCACATAGTTATTGCACATAGTATACACCATTGCGCTTTATTTTTGTACATCATTCGTCTCTTGTTAAATGTAGCTTGAATATACAGATTGTAATCCGATTACTAGTGTACTCGGCATGACTCTAGGCCTTGGTGTGATATACAGTTTCCGTTCCCCCACTCCCTAGGGGCTGATTTCCCTACTGCTGAAGAGCGACCTTCTTAAAATTTTGTACTTCCTCAAAGCAGTTTAGAGGCTTCCCTTCATTGTTCCTAAGGCATTTACTGAGCGCTTCCTTTGAGCTTTTCAGTGCCTCATTTGAACTTCTAGAGGTTTGCGCTTCCTTGAGCTTTGCCAAATGGCTGTTAAGTGAAGCAACTTTCTCACTCAATCCTTTGGAAGAGAGCTCGGAGTCAGAGCTTCCATTGTCCGCTAGCAAAGAAGTGTTGAGTTTGTCCTCAAATTTCTTCAGAGTCTCTTCCTCAAGTTGAGCAAGCTTCTCGGATACCCTTTGTTCTAAATATTTGTTCGCCAATTGTTGTCTGGAAAAATCGCCTTCCGTAGACTGTTCCAGCTGCGCGAGTAGCGTGCTAGTGAAATCGACTTGAGTCTTTGGGGTGAAGACCTTGGTTTCCGCAGGTTTAGAGGGTTGAGATCCCATTACTATGACTATTCCCTATGCTGATTGCTTGACGTATGTTTTCACCGACGATGAGTTATTGGCATGTTTTTTTGATTTTTCAGAAATTCAACCTCACAAGTTCATTGGACCATCGGACGAAACAAAATTGATATTGTGCAAACCTTCAGAATGCTTCAATTTGCATTGTGCTGAGCAGGTCTCTGCTCTGAAAGTGATGAAGCGATTACCAAAGACCCACTCTGAGTTTCTGTCGTAGCAAAGCAACTCCGTACATCACACAAGAACAGAAATGCTTTCGGTGTCTTGTTAGCGGCTTGTAGAAAATGAGGCATTCAGAATAACGGCGTAGTAAGCCACATGTATCGTACAACAAAAGAATGAGATTCGGAGTGTCCTTTTCTTATTGTTGTTTCTGGCTCTTACGAATCTACAAGCAATGACGTTAGCGCTTTGTGCTTTCCCCCTTGTATCCTCCGACTTGAAGGATTATCGATACAAATATTGAGAAATAACGATACACAAAGGTGCTCTGTAACTGTCTTAGACTTCTTTACTAGCCATCAATATCAGGGCGTAGCCTTTAATCTAACATTTTGACGCACAGGCGCAAAGCAGGAGTCCCAGATATAGTTTTCAAAGGAATTCAGCCACTGAATTTACGAGAGAAGTATCTTAAGAAGCTGAAGCGACGTCTGCTCTATATACGCGTGGACTTTAGCCGAAATCCCATGAATGAACTTTGGTCTCGAGCACTTGGCGCAGTGCACACATCCCACTTAGCTTACTGAAATATAGAGTTATTGTAAAGATATGCCAGCTACGCGTTCAGTCCGGAGCATGCGATCATTGCAGCAGCTCCGAAGGGCATTCCTCAAAAACATGGGAATTTATTTATCGCTATTTTGCAAAAAGCCTGGCCCTCTTATCCGAGAAGGGTAGCTACCTACCTAAACTTTTTTCAGTGCTCTTTGTTTGTTGGCTGCGGCTTTTATACTCAGGTAGCCGCTCAAGAAAAAAAGGTCGCCCGGGAGACAAATGGGAAAAATCACGCAGATCGGTCGCCAGGAGCAAAGAGCGGCTCTGACTAGGAAGTGACGCAAATAGTCGCGAAATATATAAAAACGAAGTAGCACACTTCGTTGAACGAGCAAGACATCAATAAACATATGAATTCGGCTTCCGTGTAAAATGCGTCGACAAAGAGATGCTGTACGTTTAGTTACCCGGTAATGTGTGCTATTTTTGGGCTGATACAATACGTACTTAATTACTTGAAACGCCTCGAACCATATCGCGAGCGTGGTGGTGTCCATTCCACATCGAGATAAGACGTTTCAAATCAACACGCGTGCGGCTGGGGGAAAAATTGGCTGGTATTAAGAAATCATCACTAGAAACATATTGCAAGCTTAGCGGTCAAGAGATTCTGCTTCAATAGATCTCTCACAAACGTTTGCTTTCTTGCAGAACCAGCCTTGAGTTTCTAACAAGGCCATTCTTTTACTAGCAGCTGCGAACATGGCCAAATTTCTGAATGTGGGCGTCTCAACCGCTATAACAATAGCACAATTCGCATCCATGGCGTTCTTAATTATTTGCTGCGTCACAGCACCTGTGTTCAAGCAAATAGGGCTGTCCAAGACCGATGGGATTGTCTTCGGTACTTTCGGTTATTGTGAACAAGGCAGTTGCTCCTCAGCGAGCGCCAGCTACCACCCAGAGCAACTAGCTACTTCTGCGTCTTGGAAAATGGGAACTTCAGCACGCGAAGCTTTGGGCAAGATTCTCGTTATAATGCCAGTTGCGGCAGGGCTAGCTTTTCTTTCCATGCTGGGCAGCTTTATATCGCTTTTTGGCGCTATCGGCACTAGTGGGGCAGCCTTTGTGATCAACCTGCTGCTCTCGGTCATCGCCTTTGCGGGATCTGCGCTAATGTGCATTGTTGTTTTTCTTCTCTTCTATCCCAACATCACTTGGTGCGGGTGGCTCTTGATCCCTGCTGCTGCTGTCAATTTGGTCTGCATACCTCTCACCTTTTTGTCGTATTCATTAGCCCCCTCGAAAGAGCAAGACAGTGATGCGGAAAGCGAATTCACGGGCCGCCAAGAAATAACGTCGCTTGGTCAGCCTTCTTCGAAAGGTCCTTTCGAAGAAGATGTGTTCTATAATAGTTCCAAGAAGAGCATACTTGAGAAACCAGCCTACCCTGAATTTTACAAAGGCCCAGAAATAGCTACTTCAACTACCTTAAACTCGGGCACGACAGACTCAAAGTCGGACCGAGAAAAACTGCTGAGCGACAAACCCCTGCCAAATCCAGTGTTAAAGACCGCTTATGGAACTGCTAAAGTTATGAGGCCCGTTACCGAAGATGTCGAGAATGACTTCTCCTTTGAGAATAATGCTAAAGAAACTCAACCTTACTCGGCCATAGCCGGCCCCCAAAGAGACGATCGCGCTTCAATGGAAATAAGCGCACCTGCTGTATCTGCCATGAATGGCTACCGTGACCCTTCTAGTACTTCTTCCTTCTACTCTGAAAGAGATCAGCGAGTATCACGCCAAAACACTCTAAATACGACAGATTTGCGGCCATCATCGGCTTTGATTGTCGATTCTGACGCGAGGAAGGAAAAGTCTAACAATGACGTGTTGCAGCACATCATTGACAATGCTATTCACGAGGATGACGAGGAGTTCATAAAACAGCAAACTATTGACCCTAGTGAGCGCCCGCACCTGGATGAAGATGATGGAATCCAAGATGACGACTCTGACTTTACTTCTGTATCCCAGCGAGGCATTAATCCTAACTATGTTCCCCTAAGCTCCGGTGTTAAGAATACGACTCACCCACCACAGGTCATGAAGACGCATGTTCCAAGGACAACCAACTATCCCTCTGTTCCACTCGGAAATACTCAGGGTAATGCCCAGGGTCGTCCCTTTATTCCTCTTGATCACCAAAGAGCTCCCATGAACCATCCGAGGATGGTTGCCCCACTAAGGGTTCCCCACGTGTATCAACCACAACAGGCTGCTCCCAGAGGCTATGTGGCTCCTCAACAAGGATATCGCCCCAACAACGCGCCAACCGCCTCTGAGACCGTGCTCACAACAAATCCCGACTTTATGATTCCAGGGGTTCCTTCTGGTGGACTGGGTGCGAAGAGGGCACAGCGCCAAATCTACGCCTCGCCGCCTCATTCAAATCCTTCTACAAACTACAAACCAGCGTATAAAAAGCGTCTTCCAAGACATAACATGCCTCCTGCATCGATGACGCGAGAGGGTCCATACTCTGGGATGATGTAGGAAAACAAACAGAAACTAGCTGGATTAGTTTGAATGTATATTATACAGACTATTTGTAACAAGTCGTAATCTTAGCCGCTTTTAACTGAGCTTCTTAGGTGCTGCATGCTATCTTAACCCTGTTTCCCTATTAGAAGTTTCGCTATTGCCTTTGCTTTCTGATAGATTCTGTTTTGGTTGGCTGGGGGTATTGTTACTGCTTCCTTTGTGGTGGTGAGGTTTTAGCATAACGAAAAAGAAGAGCGTTATCACTATAAGGGAGAGAAGTAAAATTACCTTGCACTTTTGAGTCCTGCTCTGATAAACAGTGGCGCGGTCAAGTTCTCTTTGCGCACCCTTGAGTTCAAGTACGGTGTTTTCCAGGTTGTAATCGATTCTGTCGATTATTGTGCCCTGATCAATAACAAGATTTTGCATTTCACGAAAAATAGTACTCACCTCGAGAACGCCTCGAGCAAGCTGCGTGATTTCCTCCTCACGTTGCAGGAACTGTGTACTATGCCCCTGACTCTGCCTCTGCGTTTGCCTTTGTAAAGTTTGTCGCGAATAGGAGTCTATTTCCTGCTGCATTGTGGCATTGGCTTCTTCTTCTTCCAGAACAAGTAGCGCATCACCGTCTGTCGATGCTCGAGGTAAAGGCTTGAAGTCGTCTTTATTCAGAAACTTCAGATAGTTATTCTGCAACATTCTGAATTTATTCGAGCTTGATTGTATCTTGCTCGCGTAATGCTTCTGCAGATTATCTATTACCACCAAGTCACCTTTACTAAGGCTTCGCCCTCTGAAAGTTTGGGTGGTTTGTATAGATTGGAGAGATTTGATGATAGCGTAACTCTGTTGAAACATCTTAATTATTTGGTAACTAAGCTCTTCGATCTCTTGTTCGTCAGAAATTTTGTCCTCAAACCCTGGTAGGGCATTTTTGCGGTATAGCTTAGTTAGCTGAAGCATTTTCGTTGCCGCTTCATTCAAGTTTCTGTCAACCTCCTGCGTGAGACCCAAGAATTGAGCTGACGAAGATTGTACATCCTTTTTCGAATCGATCATTGGGTAGGACTCCTCAGTCTCATTCCTTTCGAGATCAAAGCTCCCCAAAGCATTTGAGTCAGTATGTCGATTATGTGGGAAAGTCCTACGGTAGGATAGAAAGAGATTGGTTCTGTCCCTGAACATGGTTTTACCTTCGGTTAAAATACTCAACTGAATGATGCTTTTTAAAGGGATGGATTTTTCACTACGAATTTCATGTTATTAGAAACGACTCCGAAGCATCCCTGCTGCAAAAGAGAATGGAACGACGAGTCGAAGGGGAATGAATGAATTTAGAAAAGCCGTGAAATAGGGTGTGCCGCAAGTTAGTTCTTGCCCTCTAGGCCGCTTAACTGGCTCTTCACCAGCTTAATTGGTTCTTTATCATCTTAACTGTGGTCCGCGGGCCAGAGTCAGCACTTTTAGCGGACGCGACTGCAATCAACAGATGGTATATACGATCCCATTTCATCTTCTAACGTAGAACTGGGGTAGTCAGTAGCGTAGACGGACTATTGTGATATCGACCTTGAAAATTACGTAGGACATGTTTACACGAGCATTTTTTTGAGCTTTATTCAAAGATTCCAAACAATTACTTACCATGATAAATTGTTTCAAGGGTCCTTCAAGGGGCTTAGCTCATTCCGTATAAATCCTTATTCCTGGAATCATAGTGAACCCGCTTCGTACGAGTATCCCTTATATCTCCAGCCGTAGATAGTTTTGGACGAGGTACCGATGCGAGGGATAATTAAAGAATTTATTTCAAATGATGACTTTCAGGCATTTGGCCTAAGGAGTTGGAAGACGCTGAAAGATCGAGTAAAAGGAGGAAAAGTAAATACTATGAGAACATAGAAGTTGAA